>OY987250.1:14382321-14588068 GCA_963920765.1 Ulota crispa
AAAATAGCACCTTCCAAATCATAAATCATATGAAATTCAAGTTTATAGAGAGTTGAATGAACCTCCAAATGGCCAGGTGATGAGCCATGAGATAACTTATCAGGATAAGGCAACCTAATTATCAAGGCAACCTAAATGCAATAACCAGTGTAGCAAACTATTATTACTACTACTCTACTTAACCTAACAACAGTCAAGAGGGTGTAAAATTAGTGTCAACGGAAGAAAAAAACAACTTCCCTTGAAATTTGTTTATTTTTGAAAATTTGTATAGAACAATAAGTTTTTAAGTAGCACTGGTTAAACTATAGTAAAATTATTATGCAGGCGTTTCTAAGTGAATCAAGACCTAGAACTTGAAGCTAAATGTCTAGTCTTAACAATGACCAAATTTTGAGAATTTAATGAAACTTGGGAAACATTGCAAACTACACAAGTTATTTGAATCATTGCAATCGAACTAATAATGCTAACGACTACTTCCAAAAACAAGTGAATTCGCCAGGCACACTATTATAGTAATCTAGAGTAGCTTTATTTCATTTAATATATTGTGGGCTACAATATTTAACCCCTAAAGGTCCAAACCTTTTTTTTCAGTGAAAGTTATTGTTAACTATCACTTTGGGTGGAATGTGTAGAAAAGTAGGAAATAAAGTTTGCTTTGCAAATTCAACCGTAGGATCTTGCCTTAAACTAGAAGAGGTACTTGTGGGAAAAAATCAGGTCATTTTGGATGGATAGGAGGGAGATTTTTACATTTGAGGTGAAGGGAAAAGGTTTTTCTCCTTGTTGCTAGTAAATTTTAGAAGCCTTTGACCACTCTTACATGAAAATAATTACTTTACACAAAGTTGAGGTTTATTTTTTCCATGTAAAAGACCAAGTTAGGTATGTGTGGAAGAATTTTCAAATCAATTGGAACTATACAACACATGGGGAAAAATAGGAAGTAAAAAGAAGTAGAGACTGAGTCAAATCACTAAATTGTTAAGAATTTAATTATTAAGATGAAAAGTACAAATCCCAATGGTTATAATGTTATGATAAACAATCTACTACTTCCTTGGGTTTAGTTTTTTTTCCAAAATATTGAAAATTGCAGAAAATAAAAGACTTCAAAGTTCATTTTAGAGTAAAGAATCCATAACTGCCCACAAACTAAAACATCTCATAACTTTCATCTCATCGATTGAAGTTGAATGATTCAAAGCTCCCCACATATTAAAGAACCAATTTCAGATTTCTATTTTTAGAAAATACAAATCTTTAAGAAATTTTTGGGCTGCTTGGATTGCCCTCCCTCCCTCAGGTAGCAGAAATCCTTGCATAACTTCTTTGTCAAATGTGAGAATGAAGAAAAAATTAGATGCTCGTGTAGGTTTTGGAATTCCCGACCATAAATAAAAGTTAAAAATATCACAAAACTAGATTACCTATAGGTACATGATTGAAATCCATTTCTCCTCCAGGGGGACAGCTGGGCCTTTGGGGGTTAAATGTTGTTTCAAATAGTGTGACTTAAGTGACCAAAATCTTAAAGAGTATGTGTAAAACATGTAACTCAACTAGAGGTTGTGTGACACATGTATACCCATTACAAAAACTTAGCCATCAAGTTTTTATTTGAGGCACAGTAAAAAGTTGTGATCAAATCCTCACCTCAACAACAAGGACCATAAACATGCCACATTTTTCACACTAATTAGACAAAATTCACCAAAATTAGAGTGAAAATATAGAAAGTCAAATAATAATTGAAACAACTTATGCAGTGTAAAAACAACATGGCTAAATACAATAGGGGTTTCAAATATGCCGTTCAGCACCAAAATCGTTCACGTGAATGAGATTCCTGAAAAACATGGGCAAGTCATGGCGTGAACGAGCCATGACGACCTCCCGGAGGTCATCATAGTGTATGCACTGGTGAACAAAAACTTGTTCACGACCATTTGTTCATCGTTTTTTTGAGATAAATGAAACCCCCTAATGTTGATTTTGGAGTTTTATCACTCTCAAGCACTCCTAGTCTCTCTTGGTATATATGTTTTTCTAAGAGCATCTCCATCGGTTGCCAATAAATGCCCAGTGAGCGGGGCGTGAGGCACGCCTAGGCCGTCTTGGTGAGCGGCCTCGCCAAATACTAGCCCATAGACACTCACCTCCCGGTGTTTCATTATTTTTCAGCGAGCTAGATTTCAGCTTGGTGACACTATTTTGAGAGTGAATACAACTGACCCACCACATGCCACAGCAGTGAGGAACGGTTGGCCCCACAAGCAACACACAACGTAGTAGGGAACAACCTCGACCCCACCTTTTACATTGGCAAGCCGGAAGTGAATCGACGAACATCCCAGACGATGTTGCTCCATTCACCTCCAAACATCCCCACCCCCAAAAGCTATCCCAGTGTTTCATTTCCTTAGGACCGGTGGAGATGCTTTAAAGGCAAGCGGGTACCATCCCAGCTAATAAGCATATCCACCGCCACGGGCTGGGGGTAAGTTACTCCTGGCAACAATAAAGTGGCAATTTGGCAAATGCACAGGTTGGAGATGGTCGGAGCTACAGCAGGGCTTTTAGGGGGGATGGAGAATTACAAATAGGGCAAGCCACCATAACCCCTAAAGGACCAAGGGTATTTTTTGAGAAAAAATCTCAGAAACTGTCAACTTTTAGTGCGTTGCCCAAAATAATTTTTTTTTTTTTTTTTTCAATTTCAATCATACAAAAGTTTGTAAAACTAATAAACCAACGTGTGAAAAAAAATTCAGCCCATTTGATCGTGTGAATTGTAAGATTATAATGTTTGAAGTGAGAAAAAGAACTTTTTTTTTATTCTTGCAAAACAAGGTCAACAGGCTTTGAGCCTTCCTAGAGTAAAATTTTTACTCTACACAAATTTGAGCTTTTTGACCATCCACAAGTATATGATGTTTGGTTCATTCATGAAAATTTTCAGATGCAAATATAGAGTTTAGCTTATTCTAAATCACCCTCCAATGCAAGGAGGTTTAGTGAATTGGCAATACATTACTCAATTTTTCATGATTTCTTGTGCAATGAGGAAGTTTTTATTTGAAATCTGAATGGTGAAAAGTTGGAGACCAACATTTGGGATATGTGAAAAAAAGTTTCAAGAGCTTTGGATTTATAGATTGAAAGATAATAGGGCTTGAAGTTAGAGGAATTCCCAAACATAGTTAACAAAGTTTGACCCCCTTCAAAATGTGATGTGAGAGCTCAAAAATTATCATTTTTTTGACAATTGTATACCATATTTTTTTAGTAACATACTTGCCAAATTTCAAAAGTTGATGAGAGTTTTAGCATAAGATTCTCCAAAGATGCTCAAGCTGCCCAAACTGCCCAATTTCTTTTGGGCAACATAACTTTTGAACCGGACATCTGATTGGGGAAAACTTTAGATTTCCACTTGGGAGATACATATTTACACCTTGTGTAACAATTTTGAGAACATCCAATAAAAATTAACTCCATTTGACCCTACCCAAGTTCTCAAGTTGCTGTTGAACAGCCACTTGGTCCTTTAGGAGTTAAAAGTGGTAAATTTACTTTTATCCAAAACTAGCTTAAAAGTGGTACATGGCGAGAGTAAAAAGTGTTTGTATCCACTTTTAATCATTTCATCCATTTTTTGTGGTGTCTATGAGTCAATTTGAGTCAAACATAAATTGCTTTGATTGCAAAACACCTTCCAAGGACAAATTGGTAATGGACTCGCGATATTAGTCTTTTTCCCATCCAAGGATGAAGAAGTCGGTCTCCACATATGTAGTATTTGGAAACAATGTGGCAACACCTCTTGTCTAGTCACACAGTGATTTGTATTGCTAACCAACATGGAGAGCATGACTAGGCAAAAATCCAACACAAGATCGTTTGGCAGATGTCATCTTCGACCGAAAACAATCTATAAAAAATAGGAGAATGCATTAGCAGAAAACTCTGTTTAAAACAACAAAAAATCAATAGTTTCTTGTTGTTTTGGGTAGTTGCACACACTAATTGACTAATTTAATAGAATTATGTTAAAAACTACCTCCGTTCTATTGATTTGGACACCATTGCCTAAATCAACAGAAATTTAGAATCTTTCAAAATATATTTTGGAATCTTTGAGGATCTTTTGGAAATCTTTTGTGAATCTTTAAGAATTTTTGAGAATCTTTGATCTATAAGAATCTTTGAGAATCCTTTTTGGAATCTTTAACTATGAAATTTATTAAAATACTTCAATTTTTAAAATAAAAATAGAATCTCCTAGACTCAATTAGAGTTGTTTTAGAATCTTTTTGAAATTCATTAAAATACTTTAAAATAATTTTTCATAAAAACTATTAGAATAGTTTGGGTTGTTTTTGAAATCTTTCTAGAATCTTTTTGGACTACATGAAAATGTTTTGAAGTTTTAAAAGACAAAAGAAGTTTCCAAGAAAATTAGAATCTTTTAGAATTCTGAGTGTGGCTTTGTTCTTCATTTTTCACAATTTGGTATAATTTAACAATAGTAGCCTTTAAAGTCTATTAAAAACATGACCAAAAAAACAAAAAATCAACAGTTTTTTTGTTGATATGGACACTTTTGGACACAACAAAACAATGGAAAATCAATAGTTTTCTATTGATCTGGACACTTTTGGACACAACTTCATTAATTCAACAAAATCTTATATAAAAACTACAATATTTGTTGTTTTAAATACCAAAATTTATTTATGAAAAAATATAAAAGATGCCCCTCAATTCTTTCAAAAAATCATATATATCCCTCAAAGATCAAAAGTATCAAAAATGCCCTTGGCTTTTTGCAAAAATATCAACAATGCCTCTAATATACTGGGAAAATATTAAAAATGCTCCTCAACTATTTTAAATTATCAAATATCTTTGTGTTATATGATAACCAAGGGTATACTTAAGTTGACGTTCTTACAAAAAACCAAAGGTGATTTTTACATTTCAAATAACACAAGGTTGTATTTGAAATTTCAAAATAGAAGAGCATTTTTAATATTTTCCTAAAATTCTAGAAGTATAAATGATACTCCTACAAAAAATAAGGAGTATTTTTGATGTTTTAAATATTTGAGGCGTAAATTTGATATTTTGAAAGAATTGAAGGGCATTTTTACTATTTTTCCTTCTTATATTGACCAAATCAAACAAAATAAATATAATCTTATGAAACATTTTTAGAACCTTTAAAAAATATTCAAAAATATTCAAATATTTATAGAATTTTGATTTTATAATTGCAAGGTTTTATTTCCATGCCTTTTCCCAATTTCATATTTTTTAAAGCTAGCAAACTATGGAGGCTGTTTTAACATAATAAGGTTCTCATTTTCAAAAAAAATAGCACTAAAAAAAATTTAAAAATAAAGCCAACCTTCACTTGCATCAATCTTTTGAGATTTTTGAATTCCAATCAAAAGTTATAAACAAAATCAAAAGGGTGGAAATTTTTTATATATATATATATATATATATATATATATATATTCTAAACATCTTCTCTAATTTTTACTAATAACTTTTGATAAAAAGGTTGAAATCCAAAAATAATTGTTGGAGGTGAAAGTGCACTATAGCAACCAACTTTTTTTGGTTCTAAGTTTTTTGAATAAAAGTCTTTTAATAGGCCAAAATGGCCTCCAAAGTCTATGGCTTTGTAAATGTAATGTACAAGTAGAATTTTAGTTATTTTGTGCACATGTGCAATACATGCGTGCTAGTGGCAAAGAGTGTTGTGGGAGGGTGGTCTAGTGCCACCTTCGAGGTAGGGGGTTTGAACCCCTCTTCTAGCACTTGGGTGGCAGGTTGGCGGCCTTACTTGCGCCGCGGGTGCTTGGCCATGGGCAGTGCTTGCCCTCCTGCACCATTTTTCATAGTTCTATTTTAAAAACAAAATTCCATTAAAAAATTACATATAAATTATAAAAAAACAAATACTGAACAACATAAAATAAGCAAAAATGATTAGAAAATTAACAAAAAACATCAAAGAAACAACAAAAAATCAACAAAAAGACAACAAACCCTTGTTAAAAAATATCCAAACTAACACGTTCAAAGCAATAGAAAAAATCAACAGTCTCTAGTTGAAATTTTGTTGATTTTGTGCTAAGTTTTCTAGTAGTGAATGATAGACTAGGGAATGATTTGTGAAAATGATCTTCAAAAAACTAAACAATAGTAATATGGAGAATGGTATGTAATGGAGCAAAGAACCTCAACCATAAGTCACAAATGACATATCAATTATATCCTTCCCTGGCTTCACTAACTTCCCTCCCATTGATGCCTCCCAATTGGCCTTTAAAAGTGAGAATTGGCTAGTCTTAAAAGTGGTAAAAGTTGCATCTATTAATAGATTTTCACTTTTAAGGTGCCATGAAATAGGGGCATGAAAACAAACAAAAATTACAAATAGAGGCACAATTTCAAAATAATTTGTAAGTTTTAATTAAAAAAATTGGTTTGGACATTGGTTAATTTAGATAAGTTACATTCAATGTTAGTTAATTTTCAAAAAACTTAAGGGTCTCTCCAAGTCAAGCCTAAATAAATAAACTTTAGTAAAGGGGATAGTAATTTTTAGAGAGACATCTAATTTTTTG
Source organism: Ulota crispa (assembly GCA_963920765.1). Lineage (NCBI taxonomy): Eukaryota > Viridiplantae > Streptophyta > Bryopsida > Orthotrichales > Orthotrichaceae > Ulota > Ulota crispa. Next base: position 14,388,972 of record OY987250.1, read on the forward strand.
GAATTTAGCTAATATTTAATGTGATATAACAACCAATGTCCAAACAAACATAAATTACAAAAAAATTACAAATTATTTTGAAAATGTGCCCTTATCTATAATATTTTTTGTTTTCATGCCCCTATTTGAAATTTCCTTTTTTTTTTTGGTTTTGGATGGCTGCTTCTCAAGCCACATGGTAATTTTTAATGGTGCATACATGGCCACATGAGATTTTTGTTGAGTGCAAAATTACGCAGTAAGTATTTACACTTTGAGCTTGTTGATTGTCATCAAATTTTCCTAAAATCAATAACTAGTATTGCAAGAATGAATTTTATGAAAACGTGGGTTACAAAACCCAAATATTTATAACAAAAGAGGCATTATCTTGAAGAAACTTAAGGGCGACTTGATTTTTAGAGAATGTAACTCTTCATAGCATGAAGATTACGTTGTTTTCTATCTGAGCACCTAATTGATTGGCTACAAACAACAACATATTCTTTTTCCAAATGCGTGGCAAGCATTTAGATTTGGAATGTTGATCAACATTTGGCATCACAATGCTATTTATTCTTCATTTTTTTGTATAGGCCTATAGCTTGAATTTTTTTTTGTAACTTTTTGGCTTTAAAAAGCCTAAACAATATATCTTGAGCTACAATCGGTCCTTTATAAAGAATAACATGAATAAGATGTTAACACTTTAAGGGCATCTGCAATGCACGCGGCAAGCAGGTCCATACATTGTGTGAGGTCTTTTAGTAGACAATAAATTTTAACATAAATTTTTTATAATTTCAAAGGCAACTATTATTGTGAAAATGCAATAAAAGTTGGAGTTTGGGTACTGACTAGTTTAGATACATTACATCAAATGTTAGTTAGCTTTCAAAAAAATTAGAGATTTCTCCAAATAAAACCTAAAAAAGGAATATCTAGCCAAGGGGACGGTACAACAATGTCCCAATATTATCCCCTTGGCTGAATTTTCCCTTTTAGGTCTGATTTGAAAAACCTCTAAATATTTTGAAAGCTAACTAAGATTTGATGGGATGTATCTAAATTAGTCAATATCCAAACCCAAATTTTATTGCATTTTCACAATATTAGTTTCAACGCCCTTGAAATTACAAAAAAACTATGTTAAAACTTATTGTCTACCAAAAGACCAGACACAATATATCGACCTGCTTGCCACGTGCATTGTAGATGCCCTAACATTTATAGAATAATTTAAAAAAAAATTAACATTGAAGTCCCTCTTCACACTGAAGGTGAAAAGACATGAAAAAAAATCTTTCACGAGTCATAGCTCATTTTGAAAGGTTGTTTTTTTGGAGGTATCCACCTCTGGTTGTAATGCGAAGTGAGAAGGGGCCACAAAATTGTGTTTTATTTTTTTAACCCATTTTCAAAAAATTAAAACCAGAAAGAAAATTGATTGTTTGTAAGGATTTTAGGTAAATGGCCCCAAGAGTTTTAGTTAGGCCTACCTATTTTGATGGCTATGATGAAAATTTTAAGGGACCTAAAAATTGTGCACTTTTATTTGTCATGGAGAACAAAAGTGTCATGTACGTCATTTTTTCTTTTTCTTGTTCATTATCAGGAAATTTCCAATACAAAGCAATATTGCTTGGTCTTTTCAATTTTTGTAATTTTCATTGGATGAAGTCTTGCTCTTCATAGCTTCTTGCCTTTAGTGTAAAGAGGGCCTAAACATTTGACGTTCAAAAATACGTGTTGTAATGAAAAATAACACACATCAAGTTACAACCAATTTTTTGAGATTTTTGTTAGTAAATCACATTATGAAATAAATTGACGTAACATTGTCAATAATGATGACTAAATCATTCATTTTCAAGTTGGAAAATAAATCAATCATCAAGATCTATTAGGGGGGGTTCAAATATGGCATTTGGCACCAAAATCGTTCACGTAAATAAGATTTGTGAAAAACTTGGCCAAATCACTCTATGAATGAGGCATGACAACCTCTTGGAGATAGTGATTGCATATTCACTAGTGAACAACCACTTGTTCACAACCACTCGTTCACTGCTTATTTGAGATATTTGAACCCCCTATTGTTTTCATTCCTCCTTTAGACATTTTTGCTACAACCTTTCCCTAAACCTATGAGTGCCCATGCCATTTTCACCAAAATCAGACTTTTGGGAGACCTACAACTTTGATGCATTGTGTCTTAGTCCATTGGATGATCCACAAAAAGTGACCTTTGAAAATAGTAGACTAGTTACTTAGAAAATGACTTGCAAATTTTGGGAACAAGTGACCGTGGAAGATGGGAGATTATAACATTTGATCAAACAACATTTGATGGCAAAATCACATTTTTGGTAGGTAGTTGCTATTTGATGATTTTTACAAAATTCTATAAGTCCATGATTCACCTCAAATTTTTTGAGTAGCAAGACTAGATGTGAATGCACACACTTGCAAATTCTTGAAGATTTTACTTCTTTGTAGGTTCAATTTTAGGGCTTCAATTTGCTATTGCACAGAAAATGATGACCGGCACAATTGTGTTGAGGGTTGCCCCAACAAGAGTTTAGAACATGCTTGAACCCTTGCTGCCAAATTTCCCACTACCACAAAGCACATGCAAGGAAGCTTGTAATGAGTATTGATTAGTTGAAGCTTGTAGAACATTGCTTGCCACCACGCACCATATGGTCTTTGACCCAATTAAAACTCTTGAGACACTTGTATAACATTCAACTTGCCTTGCCATTACTCCACTTGCATGAACTATTGAAATACCTTAATAGTTGTAATTTATAGCAAGGTCAAATAATTAAATCCAATACCTCAAACAGGCATGTGAAATCTTATGAGGACCATTTTAGTCCTCTTGGGTGCTCAAGGGTTAACCTCTCTTTCTTTCTTGTCCCCTCCTCTATCTAAGTTGCGCACTAGAGTCAATTGGGAATCGAGTATTTTAATAAATAAAAGGCATGTTTCTATCTTTTTCCAAAACTTGTTGTTTTCTTTTTCATAAACCTTCATGGTGAAACAACTTCAAATCCCACTTGAAAAATAAGTTAAAATATTCCATATTCATAATGGCAGGTCAAATTTGAGCATCGTAAATTCACACATGAATTTAGAGACCTTAAATTGGTCTGCTATAGCTAGTTTGAGTAAAATTGAACTACTATAAAATAAAAATAAACATTACTTTTCTTTTTGTAAGAAACAACAAAACTTTTCCACCTTAGATTCACGTAAATGGAATTAAGGGTTTTGGAGAAAGATGGAGGTAGGCCCTTTGTTTATTCAAAAACTGACCTTTGGATAGACTCTTGTACGCAACTTACGTCCCTTCTTCCCTTCACCTCTGCGGCATCACTGTTTGCCATCTTTCATTGCTCTACAAAATTCTTTCTCCAATCATTACTTTTGTAGTATCCCTCCTCTCCATCTTCTTCTCACTACATTGAATATTGCGTTTAGGTTGCCCCAGACTAATTTCTTGACATTTTACACTATTTCAATTGTCCCTGCTGCTACAATAATCCTCATCAATAATTACTGCAAGAATTTTTTTTCAAAAGGTCTAGCAATAACAACCAAGTTCCAAAACAAGAAAATAGCAACTTCCAAATTGTAAATCATGTGAATTCCAAATATTTAGAGAGTTGTATACACCTCCAAGTGGAATCCATAAAGAAAAGAAAAGATTGCTAATAAAGTTAACACTTTAAGACTTATCACATTTTATCATTCTCCCAAAGTAAGAGCCAACTTCTATATACAATTGGAATAGGAAAAGGGAGGAAACTGCACACTAATTACACAAACCTTGCATGGAAGTGTGTTGGAAAACAACAAAACCGAAAAACAAAAATGGTGTTTCAATAAGTTTCTAGCAAGATGCACAGGTATTTTGTGAGTTTCAAATCTCCAATATCAAAAAATGCTAATGACCAAGGCCAATTCCGATTGTCCATGCCGGAAGTTGACCTCCACGGATAAAGATTTCCGTAACACATATAAAGATTTAATAGTTAAAGAGTAGGCGCATCCTCACCGCATTGTAAAAAATTGGGTTGGAGGACTTTTGAATGAAAAGGGAGCAACATGGAGCCACCAAAAATTTCTCCTAAGCACAAGACTGTTTGCAATTTCCATGTGCACAACAATTCCTTCAAATACCTCTTTTTCCTTTCCAAAAGAAAATGAACAATCAACAATGAATTTTTTTTCTTTTTTGCAAACAAGAATACTTATTTTTAAATGAATGTTAATGTACCTAGTTGGGTGAGTGGGAGAAACAAGGAATCAACTCTAGAAACAAGTGGTCAACACTAGAAACAAAAAACATGGTGTTTCCCAATGATGAAGCTTTCAAGGTCGGGTGGAGATGCCATTACAGAGGGCCACTACACACAGCTTCTCAGGATAATTTCCGTATCCCAGCCTCCCAGGTTGAGAGTGGTGGTGCGGACTTGGGACAGGGTGGAGAGAAAACGGAATAGCAAGCAAGGTGGTGGTCAATAATACTATCTTTTGCAAGTACCGGGCAGCACTTGCGGTGCCTCTTCAAGTCAACTGGATCTACCGGGCGCCAGCATCTGCGACACTCTATCCTCCCCACCCCTTTCTAGGAAAGAGCCCCAGCAGCCCCTTTCAGTTTTCACAAAAGCGAAGAATGCTAGAAATGGTAAAAAGACAAAATACGTATTCTTCCAGGGTATGATTTTTTTCGGGAAATTATAAAATAGGGGCATGAAAACGGAAAATATTACAAAGGGGATCGATATGTCTACCACACCCTTTCAAGTATTGAACCACACCCTAGGGTAAGTTTTAGATTTCTACCATCCAATAATTGAATTTGAGAATTTGGAATTCAGATTTGGACTCAGAGACTGTGGTTTAGTTTAGAATCATAAAAAGGTTCTATTTGAACAACACTCAATCAAAAAGCTTATCTTTTTTATAAACAAAAGTAAAAGTATTACTTTTCCCCGAGCTAAGCTTTTTCATTGGATGTTGTTCAATTACAACCTTTTTTTTTATGATTCTAAACAAAATCATAGTCTCTAAGTCCAAATCTAAATTCCAAATTTTTAAATTCAACTATTTGATGGTAGAAATCTAAAATTTACTCCGAGGGTGTGGTACAATTCTTGAAAGGGTGTGGTAGACATATCAATCCCCTATTACAAATACTAGCACAGTTTCAAAATAATTACAAATAGGGGCCCAATTTGGAGAACTAATCAATTTTATTTTGTCAAACTTTGAAAGTCCAAGAAAAAAAATCATTTTTACCAGCTAACAATACACTTGGTGAACTGCTCATACATATCTCTAAGGGTAGTAGCTTCACACTATGGCCGAAGGTCGAGAGGCCGTCGATTTGCACCAATCAAATTGCACAAGATTGAGAGTCCGGTTGCTCAAGCCTTCACACTAGAGGCCAAACTCCAAAGGCCGTCATCCACCATTTGCTTACATGGTAGCACTTTATCATCTTAGGTTAACGACCTCTCAAAGGGAAGTTTGGGTTCATCAAAAATGAAAACCCAAACTATAAACGAGAGGTCATCAGTTTCAGCATTTATTAATGTCAATTTTAACATTTATTATCTATTTTCAGCGGATTTTCTTGGCTTCTTAGCAAAATTTGGCCACTCAATTTGAAAGCCTCTCGACTTGACCGGTCGGTCATAGTGTGAAGCGGCCCTAAATCTGGATGAGAAAGCTCGAGTTTAATGACGTAGAAGGATAAATGTAAAGATCTATCCCTGTTTTGGAGTTTGTCAACTTCTATATCCTTTTCATACAATAATAGACTGAACTAGAGTCTCCATTCTCCAAATCCAAACATGAATTGAAAATTCCCAAATTTCTGAATTATGATGTTTTGCTGCAAGGTGAACTTTTCCACCCAGGTCCCGCAAACACGTGTGAACAGAATCCTACAACCGTGCAGTATCCATAACCTAGGTTTGACCGTTGTGGATGGGGGCGGTTCCACAGTTATACAATTTCCCACCGTTGGGAGCAAGTGCAACAACTGGGTCCACTAAGTAGTGCATTTAGGTTGCTTCACATTAATTTCTTCAAATTCTACACTCCATGAATACTTACCGGTACTACAGTAGCATTCATCAATAATTTCTTTAAAGGACTTGGTAACGACAACAAAGTTGCAGAAAAACAAATTAGTGGTGTTCAAGTTGTAAATCATGTGAAATCCTATTATTTAAAAAATTGCACGAGTTTCCAAGTAGTCAAGCAACAAGTCAAGAGGTAATTTTTTAGGGTAAGGCAACCTAAGAGAAATATTTAGGGTTTATAAATAGTGCATATAGGTTGTCTTAAAAATGAGGTTGTCTCATCCTAAAAAGTTACCTCATGACTCATTGGTTGGTCACTTGGAAACACATACAACTCTCTACACTAAATGTTGCATTTAGGTTGCCTTGACAATTAGGTTGCCTTACCCTAGAAAGTTACCTCACAACTTACCTTCACTAGTAGAAAACTGCGTTAGAATTCACTAAAAAATGTAAGGTAGTTTATGTTGAGTTTCATGTTTCCAACACAAAATTTTGTTGAACAACACAAAATTTTGCATTGAAAACATGGAACTCAACATAAACTACCTTGCATTTTTAGTGAATTCTAACGTAGTTTTCTTCTAGTGGCTTTTGATCACTTGGAGGCACATGCAACTCCCTAGATTATAGGATTTCACATGGTCTACGACATGGACGCAACTAATTTGTTTTTCTACAATATCATTGTTGTTGCCAAAACTTTTAAAACTTGATTATTGCAGTGATTACTAATGAAAAATAATGTAGCAGCAGTAAATATTTATATAGTGTAACATGTCGAGAAATTAGTATGGGGCAACCTAAACGCAATATTCACTGTAGATACTAGGATTTCACGTGGTTTATGACTTAGGCATTTTGTTAGTTTAATTTTATGTAGCTTTGTTGTTGTTGCCACCCTCTAAATTGTTTTCATTAAAATAATCATTGATAAAGTTACCAAAAAATCAGAAAATATTTATAGTGTAAAATGTCAATTTTTTTTGGGTGCGGGGTAACATAAACTCAATATTCAGTGTAGTGTATTTTCTTGCCATGGAATACAATAGCACAGTGTGCCCAATATAAAACTATTTTTAAACATAAGATTTTTTTCAGTAGAGGTCAACAGTCTAGATTTTCAACGTCAATTGATAGGAAAGGACATCCTAAATGCAGCTCTACATACACAATAACGCAATATGAAATTCAGTAAAAATGGGCAAAAATAGGATCTGAAACTCTGTTGCATAACATTCAGTAGCACTCAGCAGGCCTGCCCTCCCTCCAACTGAAGAATGTGGAATATTCCACACCCATTAGTAGCTAAGAGGATACTTGGCTGAATTTGTCAAAGAGTTTATGAAAGAGAGGCTCTTTAGTACACATACGTCGATGTGGGGCCAGCCATGTCAAAAAAATTATTAAAAAGAAAAGAAAAAGAAAAACTTTTGTTTTGTTTGTGTCAGGATGAAGTTCGTGGATGATACATGAAGAGAGGGAGGCAGCCTCTCTTCAGGCTATTGAATGTTATGTGTTGAGGAAAAGTGAATCCAAGTTTTTAAAACTTTGCAGTATATTTCCCTCATATATAGTATATAGTCTAGATAAGTGACAAAATGCAACATTCGCCAAAACTGGACTACGTGTGTGCTTTTTTTCCTTGAAGCAAATTTTATTATCTCCAATCAAATCTCATGTGACATATTTTGTATGGCAATCAACAATGGACATTTTGTGTACAGTGTGTGCCAGAGATTTGTCACCATTTATAGAGTACTTTCAAAGGTGCTTCAAAGTCAATCATACAGGGTGTTATACAGGGTAACAGTGAGGATGCTCAAAATTGGGTCGTAAATAGATAGTGCTACGTCAGACAGAACCAATAGAAGTATAGGAAGACTTGCGTGGACTCTGAATTCAACGGAGCGGAACAGACAACCATACAGCAATAAACAGCAATGATAAGCCACTCCAAGGGCGCCTGCAACGGTACTGTAGTACCGCAACCGTTGCCGGGCTGGTGCACTGCTGCATGGACCCCCAGGAAAACGCTGAGTGGACTTGACCACCAGCACCGGGTATTACGGTAGGGGGGCCTTCGAACTTCGAAGGGCTTGCCTGGTATACTTGCACATATATGGTACGTTTTGGTAGGGCCAAGGTGGAAAGTTTCAAAATTTTCAGTGGCATAAAACATTAAGTTCAGAAATTTACCATTAGGAGATTGAAGTTCGGTGTTTAAAATTTGTTTTTGGATTAGGCAATTCTGTTTTTTAAAACCTAGAAGTTAAAATTTGATCAACTATAAAATAGGGGCAAATTCTTACTATTAGTCTTGTTTATGAAAAGCAATTGAGTCTTTTATCATGGTCTTGGAAGTACAAGTATGTTAGATACTAAGCTAGGGGGAGTGCTCATAATTTGGCTAAACTTTTACAAAACTTGTGTTATTTTTTTCTTTGTACATTCACAGAATGTGGATATCATGATAAGGTAAACACCCATTTTCGATTGGTCCCCAATTCCGCACTTTATTTTTGAGGGTTTCACCACACACTCTTGAACCCATAGAGGAGCAGTGAACTCTACTTGCACAAGCAAATCTTGTCACATGTTGAATGCTAAGCTAGTCTAGGAGGGATGGGCTTGGGACCGTCAAGTACCATTATAGGAACGCATCCAAGTAGTTTCAAGGTTAGTCTAGAGTTGCTAATAGGGACCCTACAAGTTGCAGCTTTGCCCTTTAATATAAAATAATCTACAATACTTTTCTCCACAAAATGCATTTTTCATGATAGCTTGTTGAAAGGCTAACCTACTGATTTTTTTCTTGAATTTTCCAAGACCTTAACCCCTAAAGGACTATTAAGGGGACATGTTGGACTTTGGGCATGTACCTATGGCTAAACTACTTTGTGTGATTTTGTAAAATTTTTATTGAAGGTGGGGAATTCAAAAATCTACATGGGCATCTAATTTTTTCTTCATTATGACATTTGATGAAGAAGTTATGCATGAATTTATGAAATTTTGGGTAGGACTGCCAACCCGGGCAGCCCAAAACTTCTTTAAAAGTTACTTTTCAAACAAAAAAAAATTTGAAATTGGTTCTTTAGATTTTTTTTGTTCATGAAAAGCTTTGAATAATTCAATTTCAATCAATGACATGAAAGTTATGAGGAGTTTTTGTTTGCAAGAAGTTATGGAATCTCTACTCTAAAATAAACTTTGAAGTCCTTTATTTTACTCATTTTTCAATATTTTGGAAAAAAATTAAACCAAAGGAAGTAGATTGTTTATCACAACATTATCACTATTGGGATTAGCATTTTTCATTTCCATAAGTAAATTCTTAACAATTTAGTGTTTTGACTCATTCTCTACTTTTTTTTACTTATTAATTTTTCCCATGTCTTGTAAAGTTCCAGTTGATTTGAAAATTCTCCCACACATACCTAACTTGATCTCCTACATGGAAAAAATAAAGCGCAACTTTGGGTAGAGCAATTTTTTGTTATAAGGGTGGTCAAAGGCTTCTAAATTTTTTGGGCACCATGGAAAAAAACTTTTTTATCACTTTAGATGTAAATATATCATTCCTCTCCATTTGGAATGAGCTGATTTTTCCCACAAGTACCTCTTCAAGTTTGGGGCAAGATCCTACAGTTGGATTTCCCAAAAACAAAACAAAAAATTCATTTTTTGTAAACCTCCTAGAAGTGGCAGTTTTGAGTGATTTTGGCAAAAAAATGGGCTTGGTCCTTTAGCGGTTAATCCCTAAAGGATGTTGCTGTTTTTTATAAGGACTCCCAAGTTATATATGGATGGGGTGTTTGGATAGCACATGAACCCCATTGGAGTTGTAAGTTTCAAGCCAAGTTGTAGACATACTACTTGTCAACTAGAATTCTTTGGGGAATTTTTGACATTTATCATAAAGTCATTTCTTCAAGTACTAAATGGTTCTTGTACAAATACAAACCACACTTTTGATAGGCAACATCCTTTAGGGGTTAAGGTACCTCAAACCCTTCAACCGTCGGGTACGGGTATGTCTACCTTAGTGGGTGTCAATATTGGAACTTGCAAGCAAGTATTGGACTCTTGGATAATACACGCATTGCGTTCTTGAAAGAAGATTATATATATATATATATATATATATATATATATATATATATATATATATTATACTTGTGATGTAACTATGTGCAAAATTGTCCCTTTTTAGTGGCAAGAGGAAGGGGCGCAACAAGAGGGGACTTCAAACACATGGAAAGATTCTCAAAATTCAATTCCTCCTCTTATATTCTCCAAAAAAACCTTAAAAAAGACATATTTGATGCAAGTTTCTACTTTTTGAGCAACAACATTTGAACCTTATAGTGGAAGTTTTTAAAGTTTAGAGGCACCCCAACGGTCAAATGTGAAAAAATTAGCATACTTGGAAGTGCTTTTAGCTTGTGACAAGAGGGGACTTCACATGTTTGGAATGATCCTCAAAATAAAACTGTTCCTCTTGGATTCTTCAAAAAACTTCAAAAATTACATCTTTGATGCATGTTTGTACTTTGGGAATTGATATATGTACCACACCCTTTTTACTATCCTATCACACCTACTATATATGGCTTATATTTATGATATTATAGTAGGTGTGGACCACGGACTATATATCACTAAATTGAAGATGCAACCTAATATAGAAGTTGTAACTTCATTTTTATTTTTCATATATAAATCTTGCTCATAGTATTGGTTAAAAGATATAAATTATGCTCAGCTTAATGTAGAATTTTTAATCTAAACTATGAGAGGGATCTAGATTTGAAAATAAAACTAAATTTACAATTTTTGTATTAATTTATATCTTCAATTTATATCTTCAATTTAGTGATATTTTGTTTGTGGTCCACACCTACTACAATATCAAAAACATAAGCCATATATAGTAGGTCTGGTAGAATAGTAAAAAGAGTGTGGTACATATATCAATTCCCTTATACTTTTTGATCTAACAACATCTGAACCTTATGGTGGAAGTGGAAGTTTGTAGTTTTGAGGCACCTCTAAAGTAAAATGTGAAAAAATTAGCACATTTGGAAGTGCTTTATTAGCCTATTTAAGAAGATTGCGAAAATCACACTTGGGGACTACTGCTAGAGGGGCTTACGTCACAATCCACTTCGAGGCGGCTACTTGGACAAAGAGGCCAAAGAGGCCAGGATTAGCAAACGCGGTAAAAGTAACGGAAGTCGCCGCAGCGGCCATGCGCTCCACACCCCACCCACACCCCCCAGCCAGGCTGACGTTGGCTGGCACTGCTCTGGCGAGGCGGCCCCCACCGAGCCCCCTGCAACCGCGCCTGCTTCGACGCTCTTCTCTAAAACCCACCACCGCTTCACTTCTGCACTCACTCACTCCTTCACCACCCTCATCTCACCTCGCAACTGAATCATCACCGCATCCAGAACGAGCACCACTATCTGGAACAGAGACCATCTCCGATCAGCTGCAGCAGCAGCAGCAGCATCACAGGATCCAAGACTGCTGAGCATTGTAATCTCGAGCGCACCTCTGTGGAGGTGAGAATCAGTCCCTGGTATAACATCGTTTTCCTTGCTATGCCGATTTCTGTAAGCTCGTGGTTGTTGTTATGGATTACACTTGAGTAGTGCGATTGGAGTAGACATGGATCTCTCAACTCGAAGAGGAGTAGTACATTGGTATCACTCTGTGTTTTCCAGCTTGTCACGAATCCTGTTTCGCACTTGCGAAGCTCGTTTATGCTTTTCCAGCATCAGTTCGGAAGATCGACAGAGTTTAGTGTGAAAGCGTTCCACATAGGAAGCTCTTGCGCCAGTGTCGACCGTCGCATGTAGACATATACATATTGGTATATCATGAAATGGCCATTTCTGCACTTGCCCCTGGTTTTTTCGATGTGCTCAGAGAATGTGCACGTGAGAGTTTGTCTGTAGCGCCATAGCCAGATTGCTCGCTTGCTCTGGTTTGTGCTCGAGGAAGGGGATGTCACATTCTAGACACGCTTTGAGTAATTGCAGGCAAGGGTGTGATTGTGAGAGTTAGCGAATCGCAAGCTACTAATGGAGGTGTGTGTGAAGGATCTTGTTCTAATGATTCTCTGTTCTGTTGCTTGATAGGTTGTGTGTTTACCCCAGGCCAAAATGGCGCAGGGAAGAGGCAATGCCGCAGTGGTGCTAAGCCTGGTAGCAGTGCTGGCATTGTCACAAGCAGCGTCAGCTAAAGATGTCGTCGTCGGCGGGGATAATCAAAAATGGGACTACCCACCTGGAACTGACGTAACATACTACGACACATGGGCTGCCAAGCAGACACTCACACCTGGTGACAGTTTAGGTAAGTCAGAATTCCCAGTTCCTCAATCGCAGCTTTGTCAAGTCACTTGATAGAAAAGTGTGCAAGTTGCAATGCGTCCTCAGTCTGAATTATCTGGTGGATGTTGGATGCAGTATTCTCGTACACGCCCGGTTCTCATGACGTCCAGGCCGTGAGCAAGACAGAGTACGATTCATGCTCCATGGCTAGCAGCGGAAAGACGTACGAGACCGGAAACGATGTCATTCCTTTGGCCAAAGCTGGTGAATACTACTTCATCTGCTCCTACGCAGGTCACTGCGACTCCGGCATGAAGGTGTCGGTCAAGGTCGCTGGCGCTGCGGCTACTCCTCCCGCTACCCCTCCCGCTACTCCTCCCGCTACCCCTCCCGCTACTCCTCCCGCCACTCCTCCCCCTGTTGTTGTGATTCCCCCTCCTACACCTGCGCCTGTTGCCCCTGCTCCTGTTCCAGTGGTGGCGCCCGCTCCAGTGCCCGTTCTCCCAGCTCCTGTGCCTGCCCCAGTCGTGGTGGCTCCAGTCCCGCCTGCTTATGCACCAGCAGCGGTTCCCGAGATGTCACCAGTGGCAGGTCCCGTGGCAGGTCCTGGCTCCAGCCCTCCGCCCATGACTCCTGGTGTGGAGGGTCCGTCGTCTATGGCGCCAGCGCCAGGCTCTTCTGGCAACGCTCTGCGTGTGGGTCTGGGCTTGGTAGGAACTGCTGCAGGGGCTGTTGCTGTTGCCCTGTTGCTCTAGAGTTAACTCACAAATACCGGAGAGAATTGGGTACAGGATCCTGAGCCTGACAATAGAAGGCTGTTGCGATGATGCCTTAATTCTTCATTTTTTTCCAAATAATTCTTTCGATTGGTTTTGTGTAGACTAGATCCATCAGTTTTTACCAGACTACTAGAGTGTATTTTTCGGTGTTACGTGAAATCGGAGCCGCTGAGTTTGCTGCATCAATTTTGATTCATCGTTGAATTTTGACATTGACTTTTAAGACTGGTTGTCTACTGGTCTTGTTGGATGAATTGCTGTACTGTACAGTACACACTAGGTATACTGCGTTGTGATTGATGTAGTGCTCTGCCAGAGGTGGGACTACGGGAATTTGTCGTGTGGTGAGTGTGGTTGGCTGGTTGTGGGATTTTGTGCTACTGCGCCACCACCCACTTGCTGTGAGACAAACGTCTGCCATTTGCAGAACGTTTGCATCACAACACGGAAGTGTCAGTGTGTGTACATTTCACTGGCCTGTGTAACATAAAACAATAGTTGTTGTGTGTTTGCTTATATGATTCTTAATGCAATGCCACGCTTTTCTTCCCCCACACTACTTTAAATCGAAGTTAGTGTGCAACTTGCACTAGAACGTTATAAACTTTTTCGCGAAGGTTCTGCATTGCTTTTGCATGTAATACTAGAGTAAGTATTTTTTATTTGAATGAAGAGTAATGTTCACTCGAAAGGAAATCTGTGTTTCTGACTTCGCTCTTATGCATGTTTGGATTGTAAGAACGTTGTTTTGGTGTGTAGTAGGGAAATTCATGCAATGCTGTGGGAAATCTATGCAATGATGTGGGGAATCCATGCAATGCTGTGTGAAATCCATGCAATGGTCAGCAGTGCTGTTGTTCCACACTTGAGGCGTCCTTCCATGTTGCATTGGTGATCAGGAGGAATGCATGACAACAGTTCTCCCCATCTGTACTTGTGGAAGTAGCTTTAGGGTGAAGTCAGTTTTGTGACTTTTTTCCAAGCTATTGGTCACTTTAGACTGTAAGGCCACCTTTTCAAAGAGCATGGGTCAAGAGGCTTGAGGCCTCGCCAAAACAGATGGAAAACTTTTGAAAGAGTCCGGACTGGTGGAGATGCCCTTGGGAAGGAGAGGTCCGGATCGAAATAATTACCAACGAATGTCCAGGCACAAGCTAAGCTGGAGAGTACACGAAGGAAAAATTACTTGAATGAGCTTCAACGGAACACGAAGACTGCAAGAAAGAAATTCATAGGAGATGGGCGTGCGGTGGGCTTGATCAAGGCGATCAAGGAGGTATCGATTGTAATGTGTGTTGCAAATGGAAAAGATGGGAGAGGACAGGGCACTTCTCTTCGACAAATTCACTTCACTGCGACGGGAGAATTGATGAAACAAAGAATCAAAATTTTCTGTGTTTACTTGAGTTTTTGAGTATCATACATTCTTTCTGCTCGGGTAAGCATTCGAGCCGCGCCAATCCATGAGTTTCTTGTTGCTTGCAAATCAAATCAAACGTGTCCGTGTAGTTCGAGCCTTGACGGTCCGTAGTATTCGGAGAAGTGAACTTTCTTGACAGAACACAAAATATCAGTTCACGTCACTACATTACTCTGTTTTTCAAGCTTCCTTGCCGCTCCTTTTCTACAGTCATGATTTGCGACGCAGAACCAGAATCTTCTCAGATTTCATTCATGTTATGCTTTGTACTGAAAAGTAGTGTTTGCAATTGAAATAACGTTCAAAGTGTTGCTTTTTGAATTCAAAACCCAGAGAACGGAAAAACTTCGGTTATTCCTTACCCAAGCCTGTACTGTACTTCACATGAGTTGTTGTTGTATCGGTAGCAAGGGTTTCCAATGAGGAGATGATGGTATGGTTATTGGAGTAACTACTACCGTTTAATAATTTTACTTGTGTTTGCAATAGAAATTATATTGAAATGATGTTCAAAGTGATACCGAATTCGAAACCAGAGAACAAGAATACCACTTCGTTTATTCCTTTCCCGAGCCTGTACTTTACATGAGTTTTTTTGTATATGAGGATGGTAACTTCTGGAAAGAACACAAACAGGTTTTCAGGTCATTACCTTTCATGTGTGTTGAGTCAGTGCCACTTGATTAACCTTCTTTTCAAATACAATCTTGAAAGCGTACAACGCCATATTAGGTAATCTGGGAAAAAGGTACCTTTGGGAATTTTTGAAGGTTTTAGGTGATCACCTAAAATTGAGCTCCAATTTTTTTTTGTACATGTGCCCTCACCAGAGAGGAGAAAATTGTGAGGGAAAAAATCTTAGTGGCTCAGATTGAATCTGATACCTTCAAATCTAATTTAAGGTGACTTTTTGGGTTTAAGGTGGAGTACAAAATGGTACCTACCTTTTTCCCAGTTTAACAAATATGGTGTTAGTACTCCCAAGTTTCACGTTGCATGTCAAGTTCCATTTTCCTGAACATCTGCACTACCTCAGCGTCCGGAATGTTGTGAACAACATTGTTCAAAATGTAAGCCTCATCTTGAAAAAGGTCTCAAAGCTCTTGAACTTTAAACACGATATTCATTAAATTGGGAACTTTGGCCAAATTTGGAACTTTTGAAGGTTTAAGTTGATCACCTTAAACCACTCCAGCGTTTTTTTGGTACACGTGCCCTCACTTGCGAGGACAAATTTGCGAGGGAAAAAATCTTAGTGGCTTAGACTAATTTTTTCTGTTTTAGGTGAAGTACAACTTAGAAATTGCGTTTTCCCAATTTAATGAATATCGTGTTTTTAATCTTGGCCGAAGCCCAGTCTGCTTCAGTGAAACCGTCAAAGTATGATGCCTACGGTAGAGTGATCTGGCTTGACCTTGCCAACCCTTTCAGAAACCTTCTCTTGCGCACGAGTCAAAACAAACTTCTTCTTTTAATCATCTTGTTCGTCAAAACACATCCCTTCAATACTCCATCAACCAAACAACTTCACCCTTCAGCCGGGCAACTTTGTCTTTGAGCTGCTTGACGTTGTCTTGGAGCTGACCTTGTCATTGCGCTCCTGAATGAGCTCAATTACCGTTGCTGGAATCTTTTCTCCTGGTCTCATCTAACCATTGTTGGTGTATTTTCTCCTGGTCATCGAATTGCTTGTACCACTTGTTCATTGCATCCATCTGCTTGTCTGATGTTAGGGCCTTGGAGTTCGCCGCAATCAGACACTCCACAATCCTCGACCGTGACCCCTTTGGCACCAACTCCACCAGGACAACTCCACGACTACTAGCAAAGTCTACAAACCTAGTGGCGGTAGGCGGCAGAAGATGAGTTAGCTATAGGGATGGAGAGAAGGCAAACATGTTGGGAATAAAAAAAACACAACAAAAACACAAAAGAGATATAACCCAAGTATGCAAAGAGAAAGAAGTAACAAGATTATTATTCCAAATAGGTATTTTCACTATATATAAGGAAGAGTAAAGATAGAAAGTAAAAATCCTTCTCTACTATTGATTTATGGGATTCTTTTTTGTAAGTAAACTCTAGCAAACTCTAGTTAACTATGTGTAAAGCGTATTAATATAATCTTCATCTTAACAAAACCAAAAGAGAAATTGCAAGCAAGTGAAACCCCATGAAGATGGCTAGGGTTTAGGATCAAGCAGTTGCAAATGAAAATGGAAACTCTTTCATCCACCTGCCTTATGCCACATTCATCAAACTTGACGTATCAATTTCATTCTATATTCCCACTATGGGAATACCCCTTGAATATTGTTCTTCATGTGTTGTATCTGTTAGCAATGTAATTACAAAATGTATAGTTTTTCTTAATCCCTAAATGCCATCCAGAGGCCTTTTTTGAGCTTCTAGGAATTTGCTCTAAATTGAACAAAATGTCAACATTTTGATAAGTTGTATTCAAATTTTTTATATTGTAATCATACAAATTTAAACTAGACATGTTAAAGATCACATTGGAAAAGAAAACCTCGGGTAGATCACTCTTTGTATGCTTGGGTACCCTTGTTGTCGTGATGCAAATCACGACATATGGTAAAAATAAGTAAAAGTCATTAGATTATAATATGTGTAAGGTGCTGTACTTTTTTCCCTTCATTTGCGGTTTTATCCTTGATTAGTAAGGTTTTCTCGGATAAGGTTTTAATGAGGCAACAACCTTCTAGAAGTGTTAGTTAACTGTAGCTCCTTAGAGTTTATTTTAAAAAGGATTTGTAAACCAATGGTCTAAAAGGATTTTTATTCTGGAGTTTGTTTTAGATAAAGTATTTTATAGACCAATGGTAGAGGATGACCTTTTACTTTATATTTTCTCTCTTTAGTATATAGATGAAACCCCATTTGGAAGAGGGTGTCCTGTCTTATCATATTTTGAGACCAATTTTTATTATTCCATATATGTCTTGTGTTTTGATACCATTGTTCTTAGAAACCAATTATTATTTGATATATATATTTGTGTTTGTTGAAACCAAAATATATTTTCCTATACCTTGATTTATATTTTCATTGATTTTGTTATCTTATGTTTTAATCATCTTGGAAAGTTATTTTGATAGTGATTGTGTGCATACTGTCTCTTACTTGATTCCCTGAGACAATCGCAACCAGACACCTCGAGTGTTCCCGAAGCGCGCTCCTCTCTATCTGACACTGTGCAACTGGGCGGTATTTTTTAGAGGGCTATTTACTTCTTAGGCATGAATAAAAGGGACTTTATAATTACATAATTTGCCAAGATGGCCTATTTTTTTGCACCCTATAATTACTTATATTTCTAAGACTATCTTATTTTTGACCACATTATATTGTTTATATTTGGTTTAGGGTGGTTAATGAATATGCCATTCTTTTTTTGCAAATTTAACATGGGAGCTTAACCCCTAAAGGACATAGCGTGCCGGTGCGACCAGTAGAGTACAAGGTTTTTTTCTTGTATTTGAAATGGATTCACACATTTACTGCATTTGAGATCAACAAAGAAGTTGGAGAATAGATCAAAGCAGTTCTAGTGAGTTACTTGAGATCCCAAATTAAAACTTCTTACTGGTAGCAAGTACCGATTATACGGCAGCGTTTATACTATATCCTATGGTCCTGTAAGGGTTAAACAACCTCGCTCACCATGCCCGACCTAAACCAGAAAACCCTTCATAAACAGAAAGGCAGATGATGCTGCTTAACACAAGCATGGCCAACTTCAAAAGAAAAGTAAGCGCATTGTTGATAAGACAAAAGCAAAGTTTGTTTAGCAAAACAAGCAGAGAACTTTTGTGTTGCAAAAAATTACCCTTGGGACCCTAATCGCGGAGCACGCAAGAATTTAATGAAAACCTAGATCAACACTTGGAAATCATTCAACGTTCATCCACTTCCAAGACCAAAATTTTTCATCCAAACACCTCGGATACCTATACCCTTCCTTAACCCCTAAGCGCCCAATCGACCATTTTTTGGTCGCTGCCCATTTCTTTCGGGCTGCCCGAGACAAAAAAACTTTTTTCAAAAAAACACCTTTTTTTGTAACAGAAAATCAAATCTACTTTCCAACCTAACTTGAATCATGTCAATCCAAGTTAAACTCCTCCAAGGAGAATTTTTCAAAGACAAACACTTCAATATTTGCTAGGGTTGTAAAATTTACTATTTTGGGAAACTAATGATGTTTCCTCCTTTCAAAAGATAGCATTTTTGAAGTTTAGGGTAGAATGTTTATTTTTAACCAATCATACCAAATTTTGAAATCTATGAGTAAAATTTGTAATTTTGGTGAATATTAAATGGTGAATGCTTCTAAATTCATTAAATAAGAGTACAAAACTTTTTTTTGAATATTTGACCGTATGGATAATTGCTAAACATCATGATTCTTGTTTTCTCTTTTGAAACAAACTTCATTGAAGTTACAAGAGTATTCTTTTTGAATGCATTTATGTTTTGCCCTTACCCCCTTGGGCATTTAGGGGTTAATCTACTGGGGCACAAGTGGACATAAGATACCCCACAATAATCCCTCAATAAACTACACCCTACATTACTTTTAATAAAAAATAATGTACCACCTTTATCATGTACCTATATTATTTATAAGTCATTCATCAATTTTATTCCACCCTACTTTAGTTGTAAGTTTTTTATAAATATTACCTCCAATGAATAAATTTGTTGCTATGTTATGTTGCACATTGTTTCTAAAATGCGCTAAGTGATCCACCCGGGAAGAAAACACAACAATATCACTTATGGATTATAATGTTTGATCATGAGAGTGTTAAAACTGTGAAAGTGATTTGAAGTCTTTCAGTCCTCTTATCATATGTCAAATCTAAAAAATTGGTCACCAAAAAATATGAAATGAAAGAACATAATGTACATAACTCCAAACAATTTACAACTTTTTATAATTTGTTCTACAATTTTTTTAAATGAATTTCTCATGTAAATCTTTTTCCAAGATTTAATGTGTTTGAGGCTCATTTCAAAAAGCTCTTAACACTACAAAAAGTCAAGATTGCAATGAACACCCTTGCACAAAATCTTGAATAGAAAAATCACAATCAACCATTTTCAAACTCGGACTCTTGATGCTAAAACTAGACCTCAAAAAGAATATTTAAAAAAATAAACTACTAAAAATAGAAACTTCATTAGATTGTATTGAGCTTCAAAGTATTGTCGACACCAAAATCTAGTGCCTTGGGCATTTAGGGGTTAAAGAGGATTATTGTACATTTTACATGCACTGTGTTTTGGGAATAGTCTTAAATAGAAAAATGAAGCTATGTCAATTTTCAATAAGTATTTCACACAATGAAGCTAAATATTTAAACATCACAACAAAAAAACTTTCAAACTACCTTAATTTATATACACTTCATTGTAAGAACACCAATAACCTCATTTTATATAACAAGATTATAAACAACCTTTGCTTACAAAAAAAAGTGCATGCATCTCAAATTTAACTCTTAAAGGACCATAGGGCATAGTATATACAATGCCGTATAATTGGCATTTGCTACCAAAAAGAAGTTTTAATTTGGGATGTCCAATAGCTCACTAGAACGACTTTGATCTATTCTCCAACTTTTTTGTTGATCTCAAATGTAGTAAATGTGTGAATCTAGTCCAAATACAAGAAAAACACCTCGTATTCTACTAGTTGCAGTGGCACGTTGTGTCCTTTAGGGGTTAAGCATTGAATTCTACATCAGAACAAGCTTCTAAATTGTCTGTTTCGACTCAAAACAAGCAAATTATATTAAAAGTAGTATTTGCACGGGACTTAAGAAAAGAACAAGTAAAGATACACTTTTACACCACATTCACATGGCTAACACCAGTATCAAGACCAAAGGGAAACAAACATGAACTTTTACTATGATATTCCATCTTAACCCATTAAGGACTGGTCGACCAGTTCCTGGTCGATTTTGACTCTTTTTAGTTTGTAGAGAGAGCATGTTAAGGAATTTGATGACGTGGCAAAGGGGACAGGCTTGGGGAATTGGAAAGTGAAGAGTTTAGGACAGAAACCAGACCAATTTGAGGTGGTATGTGACTAGAGGATTGAAAAAACTAAAAGAGTACCGGCTCAAATATACCAATAAATACAAAAAGATGGTCATAACAACTAAAGAGTGAGCATAATTCATGATGCATAACACTAAACCTTGCAAGATACTTCCATCTGTACAATCAGATCTATGATAGACATCTATATTCAATAACCCTAAAATTTCCCCAAATGACAATACAAAGGATTGCCCACCCCAGAATCGACCACGGTCGTTAAAGGGTTAAGTTCTTGAAGCTCCAATTACATGAGTACGCTTTACAGTAGCAAAACTCAAAACTCGCTGTTTTGAACCTAAAAAATGCGCTTCTCAATATAATTGGCTTTCACGCTTGGCCTGTTTGTGGCTTATCTATGGCAAAAGATACCCATGGGACGAGGTTTGTACTTATCACTCTCGTTGGGTTGTAATTGTAAAAATCCTTCTCCTTTATAATGACAACTGTAAAAAGAGTCCACAACCTCCCGGCCATGTCCACAGCAATCAATCGCGTCCAAAGCTCTGACTCGCTCTAAACACCATATTTGTTATAATGAGAATTTTCCAGTGAGGTAAAATATCTAAAATTAAAAAAAATTATTATGTCAATTTGTAGGAAGGTTTAGGTCAATTTGTAGAAAGGTTTTAGGCCAATCCAGCTCAAGTCGAACTGAATTGTCATAAAAATTTTCAATTTTGACCTAAATTTGAAAGGTTTTATGTCAATTCAGCTCAATTCAAGCTAGAAACTCTCATTTTAATGAAGATTGGTAATTTTCAATGGAAATTGGTAATTTTGATCAAAATCTAACATGTTTATTTTGGGAGGTCCTCAATCTCTCATTATAACGAATATGGTGTAGACTACAACAATTCACAACAATCTCAATCCTACTCACCAGCACCAACGCATGCATGCATTCAAAGCAAGAAATCATGGAGGCAAACAACAAACACACGGAGCTTGATGGAAGAAAGCGAGTAGAATTCAAAATACAAGGGAGGACAATTGTGAGGGAGCAACATACAAGGCATGCAGTAGCTGTGCAACTACGTGATTCACCATTAGGGGGTTTCAAATATACCACTCGCCACCAATTTCATTCACGTGCATGAAATTGGTGAATAACCTGAACAAGTCACTCCGTGAACGAGTCATGACAAGCCATGACGATCTCTTGAGGTTGTGACAATGTAATCACTAGTGAATGAAAACTCGTTCACAGCCATTTGTTCACTATTTTTTTGAGATATATGAAACCCCCTATTATTGGGAAGGGCCTTGTGGCACCATCTAGTCACCAATGTTAGTGCCACGTCAGTAGGAACATCTCCGACTCTTGAATTGGTCCTAAAACCCTAAAATTCAGAAACGGCAATCCAAGTTTGCAGTGTAATTTTTTTTGGGATATTTGTTGTTTTTCAATTCTAAAATTGCTCGGAATATATTGCTAGTGAATGAAAATGCAAAAAAAAGGTAATTGTCAAAATCACATGTAAAATTAGCTAAATTATAAAAAATGCCTAATTATGTTATTAACATGGACAACATGTGTTGTAAGAAAATGAATAACCAACTGAAAAATGAGAGATGTAAGATATTTTTAGCTTGTAAAGCTCAAAAATCTTTCCGAATATTGTTAGGAATAATTACCATGGTGATTTATTTTTAAAAGCTCAAAATAGAGGTATCCTACTTCATAATTCTCGCTCCTCAACTTTAATGACTTCTACTTGGGAACAAAAGTGTTTCTCCTTCTCTCTTTTTTCCAATATTAGTTATAGATGAAACTTTGGAATGTATTTAAGAAGGTCCATTTGGTTTCTCTTGAAACATTTTTCCATGATGTGAGATTTGTAATTTTGTGTACCTCATTTCAAGCCTATAACTTTACAATGAGATATTGTATTTGTGGAAAAATGTGTCATTAACTCCTAAAGGACCATTTGTCTATTTGGGGGACAAATGGGATTTTGGGTAGGGTCATGCAACCACAATTTATTATCAAATCTTATTATTTTTTCTCCAAAGGTAGAGTTTTGCAAGAGTTACGTGGGAGAACAATTTTTACTGAACTCCAATTTATAATTCAAAAACTATAAGGGTAAACATGTGAATTTTAGTTGAAGGGGCAGCTTGGGCATGCCATTTTTTGTTAACTACTTCTAAGGGGAACCAATGAAGGGATGACCCTTCATGGGAATCCATCCAAAGCAATAGTGTACTAAATAAATACTTCATACATTATTGTATTTGATAAATACATTAACTTTTGAATTGCAATAGCTACTAGAGATTTGGTTCTTTTTCCAATTTTCTTCCTTGAGATTGTTAATGAAGCTAAACTCTTCCAATCTGCTACTTGGAATTTTCTTTTCTTTAACCCCTAAAGGCCCAAGCCCTTTTTTCTGTGAAAGTCACTCAAAACTACTACTTTTAGGGGAATGAGTAGAAAGGTAGGAAAATTTGTTTTTTTGGAAATCCAGCCGTAGGATCTTGCCCTAGACTATGGGAGGTATGTGTGTGAAAAAAATCAGCTCATTCTAGATGTAGAGGAGTGAGATATTGACATCTAAAGTGAATAAAAATGATTTTTTTCCTGATGTCCAAAAATTTTAGAAGCCTTTTACAGCTCCTATATCAAAAAAATTGCTCAATGCAAAGTTGAGGTTTTTTTTTCCATGTAGAAGACCAAGTTAGGTATGTGTGGGAGAATCATCAAATGAATAGGAGGTGTGAATCATACTTTGTAAACTCTTACAATGCCATAAGGTCATGAAATTTGCATATACAGTAGATAAAATTGGAGAATATAAGTAAAATTCAGAAATTTGAATTATTGTGATCCAATGATGAAAATCTAGGAATTTTAATCTACTAAACTTAGAAAAAAAGAAGCCAAAAAACAAATACACAAATCTCTCAAAAAAGTAAAGCACCAAATTTTACAAGGGGCAAAAGGAATGGAGGTTTGGAAGTCCCATTCCTACTTGCAAACTAAAACTTCTCATAACTTTCATCTCATCAATCAAAATTGAATGATTCAAAGCTTTTCACATATATATAAATCTATTAAACAAATTTTAGCTTCTTATTTTTTTTAAATGATTTTTTTTGAGCTGCTTTATTCTCCCCCGTTTTTCAATTATTCAAGCATAACTTCTTCAATAAATGTCGGAATGGAGAAAAAATTAGATGCCCACGTAGATCTTTGAATTCCCCATCTTCCGCAAAAGTTTCAAAAAATCACACATAGTAGTTTAGATGTAAGTACATGCACAAAACTCCACTTGGGCCCTAAGGGACCACTTGGGCCTTTAGGGGTTAATATATCTTTAAAAACCTTGATTGGCAAAAAACCTCTGTGTGGTGTGAATTCAAGCACATGTTTGCAATGTAAGGCCATGGAGGGTGCGTTCCATGTCTTGGTTGATCACAAAAACTTGGAGAGATATGCCTAACTTGATTTAGAGCATGTTAGACAAATCTCTTTAGCACCTATAGTGCAAAGGTTGTTCACCACATGTGGTCAAAGGCACCTGAAAATTTTGGGCATGGGTAAAAAAAACCTTACGTACTACCACCAGCTAATCATATCTCTCAATCTATATGGCCAAACTTCACAAAATTTTCATGATATGTTCTTGAATGAGTCTACTACAAGATCCTAAGGTAAGATTTGATTTTTTTCAAAAAAGATTGTTTTTGGTATCAAATTGCTAGAAATGACAGTTTCTAAACATTTTGAGAAAAAATGTGTTGGTCCTTTAGGGGTTAATGGAATAAGATGAAAAAGCTCTTGCATTTTTACTACCAAAAAATGCCAGTCTTTCAAAAGTTAACAATAGAAGATCTATTTTGAATATTTTGAATTTATATTTGAATTCAGACACTTTGATATTGTTATGGAAAGAACCCCCAAAGAAACAATAATGACCAACCCCAAAATTAGGACAGATTCTTACTTATGAATAACATATTTTACCTTGACCCCAAAAACAAGGTGTCAGAGTATTAAGTCCACGGTAAGTTTTGGTGAATTCCCCTGAACTCTGGGCCAAGGTCATTTACATAACATTGTTAACCAAGCTTGGGCTTGACCCTGGTATCATTCCCCCTAGATACCAGGAGGGGAATAAAGTTATAATACCATGCCACTAATTGGCCTACTTTATTCCCCAGGCATATAGGGGGAATGATATCAAGGTCAAGCCTCGGCTTGGCTAACAATGTTATGTATGACAAGAGTTCCAGCAAACGGCTGCCTTGTCCATGAAGGCCTGTTCTCACTAGCCAATCCGACGTGTTTCGGTGAGAGAGATTTTGTCATCTTCTTTAAAGTGGGTCCACAGAAATGCCTTAAGATGCTTCCTTCAAATGTTTGAAAGATTGCGTCAGTGAAAGACATTTTCTCTCATGAAGCATTCCTCCGTTTTCAGCAACCAAAGGGATGATGCCATGTAACTTCAAAAGAAGGGAGTAACCAAGTGGGACCTTCTAAAGTGTTGGATATCTAAAACTTTTTTGTGCATTCTGTTTTATTAATAGTTTTCTATTCACTTTTATTCCTTTGACTTATATTGCCAATGACAATGAGATTTCTGGTTACTCATCTATTAACAATGTTCACGCTAGACAAATCCGTCCGTGAACTAGCCAATGAGAATAGGGCATGACAACACACTACCACTCCTAAGGGCATTGCCAATGCAGCCGTTACCAGGCCCGATACAACCCACGTTTACTTTTTGATTAATAATTAATCATAATAAAAAAACTTAGATTATTTGAATGGCATGACTTTTCTTGTTGTAAAAACACAATAAAACTTAGGTTTAGGGTTTAGGGTGATTTAGATATATGTCATCAAATCTTAGCTAGAGTCCCAAAAATTTAGAGGCCTCTAGCTAAGATTTGATGACATATATCTAAATCACCCCAAACCCTAAACCTAAGTTTTATTATGTTTTTACAACAAGAAAAGTCATGCCATTCAAATAATCTAAGTTTTTTATTATGATTAATTATTAATCAAAAAGTAAACATGGGTTGTACCGGGCCTGGTTATGGCTGCATTGGCGATGCCCTAAGAGCATCTCTTGCAGCACGATAAAATAGCCCTTTGCATTTCACCCTTAAACCATAAAGGGCCAAGCCCTTTTTTTCAGTGAAAGTCATTGTTAATTGCCATTTTGGGGGGAATGAGTAGAAAAGTAGGAAATAAAGTTTGTTTTGCAAATCCAACCGGAGGATCTTGCCTTAGACTAGGAGAGGTACTTGTGGGAAAAAATCAGGTCATTCTTGATGAAGAGGAGGGAGATATTTACATATGTGGTGAAGGGAAAAGGTTTTTCTCCTTGTTGCTAGTAAATTTCAGAAGCCTCTGACCACTCTTACATGAAAAAAATTACTTTGCACAAAGTTGAGGTTTATTTTTTCCATGTAGAAGACCAAGTTAGGTATGTGTGGAGGAATTTTCAAATCAATTGGAACTATATAACACATGGGGAAAAATAGGAAGTAAAAAGAAGTAGAGAATGAGTCAAATCATTAAATTGTTAAGATTTTAATTAGTAAAATGAAAAACGCAAATCCCAACAGTTATAATGTTGTAAAAAACAATCTACTTCCTTAGCTTTAGTTTTTTTTCCAAAGTTTTGACAATTGTGGAAAATAAAGGACTTCAAAGTTTATTTTAGAGTAGAGAATCCATAACTGCTCACAAACTAAAACATCTCATCACTTACATCTCATTGATTGAAGTTGAATGATTCAAAGCTCCCCACATATGAAAAAATCTAAAGAACCAATTTCAGATTTCTATTTTTAGAAAATACAATTTTTAAGAAAGTTTTTGGGCTGCCTAGATTACCCTCCCTCCCTTGAGCAGAAGAAATTCTTGCATATCTTCTTCATCAAATGTCAGAATGACAAAAAATTAGATACTTGCGTAGGTCTTGGAATTCCCCGTCTTCAATAAAAGTCTAAAAAAATCACAAAAACTAAATTAGCTATAGGTACATGCCCAAAATCCATTTGTCCCCCGGGGGACAGCTGGGCCTTTAGGGGTTAATGGCTCATGTGGTTCGAGTCTCCAATAGCACTGTACTTGTCAATGTGCAAGAGCAGGGCCTTTCAAGCTTGGCCACTTTCACGTCAAATTCGAGCTTTCTCTTGGCCCCCTTTAAGGTCCCTGCCAAGCACTGTTTGCGCTGCAATGCCAAACATACCCTTGTGCTTAGTTGCAATGCAGGTGCAAGCTCTCACACCTTCCAAACTGCAGGGGAAATTCACGCCTTGTTGCACTACTTTCTGCTCCCGTCCCCTCCAAACCTAGTTTCTAGGCGCTTCTTTAAACGTGCTGCAGGAGATGTTCTAACATACGGCTCATATTATTGCACATACGTTGATGTGAGGCCGGGGTGGAAAAGCACTATTTGTTTCACCCGCCACAAAATGTGAGAGTTTAGATATTTACCATGAGGAAATCAAATTTGAGAATTTGGAATTTGTATTTGGATTCAGAGACCTTGCTTTAGTCTAGGGCCCTGGAGTAGGATACAATTGAACAAAAGAAAAATAAGGGGCAAATTATTGCTATTATCCTTGTTGGGAAAAACACCTTGAGCTTTTCCGCCCTAGCCCCATATCAACGTGTGTGCATTAAACTGAGCCCTAACTTACTAGTCTTTTCCTTTCCTTGTCTTTTCCTTTTCTCAATGGGCCCAAAGTCGCCCTACTCGGTCAAAACCTCCTCAAGCTCTTAGAAAATTAAAGGAAGAATTTGAGATTGGTTTTCCAAAATTACGGAGTCAAATTTTAGAGAAAAGTTGTGGATAGTGTAGTTATAAGAGCATCTGCACCCTTGTACACAACCTAAATCTCTCAAAAGCAAGTGTCCAGGATGCATTTACGACCACGGGCTTGCTCAAATTTCCTATGCCCCACCCTTGCACTCAAGTATGTACAAGCAAGCATTGAGCACAAATCACGGAGGAAAGGTGTCAAGCTTCAATCATGGGCCTTTGGTGTTGACCAATCAACAAGTTTCAATTGTCTTGGATTTGGGTGTGCTAATGATTCATCAAACCTTCAACATTTTAGTGTTAGAGTTACAATTGAGCAAGCCTTGTCTTGTATAGGGCCTTGGTGCGTATGCCGTGAGACGCGTCAAATGGAGTGGCTATGCCGAGTGCTCTTGCACGGCTATTTGGCATGTGTGGGTGCAAATACTCTTAGGGCCTTAGAGGATCTCTAGCCTTCCTTGCTACACTGAGTGCACCAAACAAGAATTGTAGTACAACAATTTAGTAGACAGGGTGGCTCTAAGCAAAAGAAATCCAACACAAAATGCACTTGTTTCGGTGAGGTTGCTCACATTTGTTGCCAATGTTGCCGCTCTATTGCGCCGCTCGACCCCTCCTTGTATGCTCCGGCAGCTTTTCTATTGTGACTAGCTTCCTTTGCACCCTCACACCATCTTTTTGCACGCACATGTAGATATGCACATGGCCCCTATAGCAACCTACCAATGAGCTTCCAAAAAAAGAGGCAAAATTCAAGCTTGCTAACGATTGAAGAAGACATGTTAGCTTGCCATATTGTAGGTCGTGCTTGACAAGGCCTTCAAAAGAATTGTGAGTGACGTATCCCTGTTAGGCCTAATTGATGAGACTAGCTGAGACAGGGGCCAATATTTGGCTGTGTGGTGAAGAAGGCTAGAGATGCTCTTAGTACTTATATTGCAAAACATGAGGTGGGGATTTTTGGATGAAAAGCAAGCAATTAATGTATGAAATTGTCAAAACATTCTCTTTGGCATGGCAAAAATTGTAATTTTCTCTTGCACATCAACTCTTTCAAATATCACAATTTCACAGTTAGTAAGTTGAGTAATCAATGACGGAAAATCTATTTGCTTTAGCAAACAATGAGATTGTCATTAGTTGGAAGTTAATTTTCCTAATTAGATGGGTGAAGGATACAAGTGATCAATAGTACTAAAAATAAGAAACAGTGTAGTTCCTAGCAATGAAGTTTTTGAGATTGGATGGAGATGCCTTTTGGTTGGGATTCCCATGTGAGGACAACATTGGTAAAGTTCACCTAAAAGATAATTAGTGGACAACTATCCATGCATAGAAGTATAGCTTATTTGTTAGAAAAAGAATTTGCAAACTTAGCTTGCATGTTTGAAAGAGGAAGCAAGGTTTTTCAAAAGTTTGGTTGATTGCAAAATAGAGCAATTTGGTAGTTGAATTAGGCTTGCTATAAAAGGTCCATTCAATTATGTGACATGTTGCAGTCAGTGTCCAGGGAGGTTTTTTAATAGACTACGTACATTTCCTACTCTTCTCTGGTCCACTTGGTTTTTTTTGTTTTTAAGTTGGTCATAGCCTAGACATGTATTTTTTGGTCAGCCAATAACCTTTGGTTTTTTTTCACTTGGTTGATTTCCTAAGTTTAGAAAATTAGTTTGGTTAAAACACAAAATTCAATGGATTATATAAGATTTTTTGCTTTTTACAAATGCTACAAAAAGATCCACTTTTTGCTTACCATGTGCATGACATAGCAAAACAAGGCAATGATCAAGACAACAACAATCTAAAAATCAAGCTACCCCTAAGCCTCAACCAATATAAACTTCTTTATACTTTAAAAAAAAATTATTGTTGACTTTTGTTGTTTAAATATCCTTAGCTAGGTTTGAACTAGGTCAAGTTCCACCATCTTAGGACCAAATATTCAATCTTCAAAAAATGTTTGGATTATTGATTGAAAATCCATACATGTTTTGGAGTCTAGTTAGTACATGAGGCGGAAGTCAAAACTTGGACTTCCAAAATTAGGATTTACACTTGAGCGCCATGTGTCCTTTAAGGATTGGTGCACCAATTGCACCTCTTATCCCATCAATCATCACCCATTCACCCACTCACCCACTCACCTACACCCACCTTGCCACCTCACTCTTGTTTCTTGCTTTTTTTAGTTTTTGGAACTTTAGCATTGTGTAGCTGCTTGTGAGAGTGAGGTAAATTTTAGGTTTGTCAAGATTTTGATAGAATCTACCCTCATTTGGACATTTAGGAGGTGATGATGTTCTTTCACATGTTCAAAAAACATTTGATTTTTGTGTAGAAGGTAGGAAAATTTCCTTACCATGAAAAAGTTCATAGGTTGATTTCCTACAATACCAAATTTCATTCGGCCCATTTCCTCATTCACAAGTGCAGGCCCGGCTAAATTTTCTAAAGATGAAATTGTAACTTGACTGATTTCTTAAAACCATGTTTTTAAGGTCAAAAGCAAATCTGCCAACTTTCATTTTATTTCAGCAATCCTCAAAAAAAGTCGACTGACTTGTAACTAAAAGTTGGTTCTCCTCGGACTATGGTTGCAATAGGTATTGAGAATTGTAATATTGTTCCAATTGGGGATGTCAAATGTTCAATACCGTTGGAAAGGTGTTGTTGAGAGCTTTCTAATGGTATATCATGCATCTATTTTGGATAAAAACTCCACGAGTGGGACTGTGTGTAAGAGTTGATTGCAATATGTTGTGAATTTTAGCACATTTCAATTAACAAGGCAATCCTACTTTTTCACTTGTTCCCTCTTTGCTCATATAAAAATGACAAGTAAAATTTTTGTTTGCCAATGTAGGAATGTGCTTTATCAACATCAATAAAGGCCTTGGATTTTTGCCAACTTTGCTAGCACATGAAAATCCTCCCCTAGGGGATTTCCAATTTTTACAATTTTTGTTTATATTGGATATAAAATTTATTTCATATAAACTCTAATATCATACCATATGTAGTTTGAAAAAATAAATACCATTGGAGGTGATTATATGATCACATGAGCGTTTAGATGATTTCAATTGATATTTTTGAGCAAATCTTTCTCCTATCTATGTTATTCAATCATCTAAGTTGACTATTTATCAACCAAACTATCTATACGGTTTAGAGCTCATAGACTAAGGGGGCTTAAATGAAACCTACCACTACAATTGGGTGATGAGTTGTTTGCATTTTTTTAAACGATTCAATTCTAGTTCCCTTTGGACTAGAACTTAGCCCACTTATTTTTTTGAGAATATACTTGGTGTCCGTATACTTTATTTATTTTCACTGATAAAAACAAGGAGTTTCTATTTTGAAACATGATAGATGCTTGGTTGATTAAAGTCAATAAATTAAAAAATCTAAAACCATGTAAGTAACTAAAAATATTTGTTGTGTCAAAATTTGAAACTCCCTCCTAGAATTATCCTAAAATTCAAGCTTTCTTTAGCATCGGCATTGTTGTCTTGTCTTTTGTATTTTTAGAATATCAACAAAGTAAGTATTAAGTAAAGTACATGGTAAAAAGAGGTGTTCAAGTTATGTCCCCTTAAAAAGGGTGTCAATTCACCAACTTAGCCTTTGCAAACTTGTAACCAAACTCAACTCATCACCTCTTTTTGTGGTATTTTTACTTTTGATATTGGAATTAAAATTAGACAAAAGAAACACTATTCTACTTTTGTAAAACTATTTTCTCTTTTTTTGTAAAAAGAGGTTATAAACCCCAAATAATGAACACGTCTTCTATTATAATAACATAATACAATTCACCTTTTGGTGATCCTTTTACCATGAGGGTAAAATACTCATGGGTAAAAATCTATCTATATAACTTAATACAATTTACCCATTAGGCAATCCTTTTATTGCGATCTTTATACCCTATGGATAAATAAACTTGCATGAGTACAAAATTGGTTTGGTAAAAAAATTGCATAGGTAAAAATCTACATAGGGAAAAACTTGCATGTGAAAAAAAGTATGGATAAAAAACTGTAAGTGTAAAAAAATGCGTGAGTAAATAACAAAAAACAATCTACTATAATAACAGAATACGGTTCACCTTTTGGTGATCCTTTTACCATGAGGGTAAAAAACTCATGGGTACAAATCTACTATAATAACAATATACAATTCACCTTTTGGTGATCCTTTTACCATGGTAAAAATTTTATGGGTAAAAATAAAAAGTATTTTTCTGCTTGTATGAATTGGATAGTGCGGGTAATTTTTTTACTACATGGGTCAACTGGACTATGTTGGTAAAAAAAAAAATGGATCCTTTCATTGTGTGAGTAAAACAAATAATGGATCCTTTTATAGTGTGAAAAAAAAGTAAAATTATTTTATGGCGTGACCAAAAAATAAAAATTGTTTTACTGCAAACAACAAATGTTTTGCTCTATGATAAACATTTTGTGGAACTATAGGTTTGAAATAATTTTGCCTCATGTTGAACCGACAGGTACCTACACTAGTTTATGATAACTAAATTGTGTGATTTCTCAACTAAATTTTGAAGATTGCTTGCCATTCCTATATTATGAATTACTGAAAATTGCATTGTTGCTCCCACGTTGGTAGCCGAAAAGCAACGTGAAAAGCTTGGTTCCACAAACCCATTTGGTCACCAGCTAAGGAACCAAGCTCTCACAGTATAAAAAGGTTCTTCTGTTTTTATTAGTATCAAACATTGTTTCGAAAATATTTGAGTATGACATGTTGATTTCTTTCAATTCTTATATAAAACCGGTATATCAAGAAACCGTTCTAGTTATTTTTTCTATTTTATATTGAAAATAAAATTGCTATAAATTTTAGGAAAATTTTCATGGATACGCTTGAAGTTTGTAATATTTTCATAGATATCCCTGCTTTTTTAAAAATATCACAAATACACTTGGACCAAAAAAATTGGGCGTTTGTTTTGTTATGCATGTCACATCCTTCTCCCTTTGAGCGCACACATGGGTGTTAAAATGTGAGCGAGGAGCAGTGAGTGCTGAGCGTTGAGCGTTGAGCAGTGAGCAAAAACACTTGAGAATTTGGAAGTTGAAAATGATAATTTAATGAACTTCATACAATTGTAAATATGCAAAAATGGTCATTACATGAATTTTTTTTGATGTTGCATGAAAATCATCCATTGAAAAGAACAAATGAAGAATCATATTGTGAATGAAAAATTATATGGATGAATGTAGATGAAAGGAGGACAACAAATATGATGCTAATATGTTTAGAATGATACATTATAATAAATAATCAAGGCAAAGTACTCAAAAACTAGAGAATAAAAAATTTCATAGATATCCACTTTTTCCAAGAAAGAAGATCAAATACAAGAATGTTCCAACTTCTCATGTTCTAAATAGGGCAACACAATCCACATTGCCATTTCTAATATTTCAACAAATTGTATCAAATGCTTTAATATTGAATTTGAATATTTTTACATGTGCATTTTTTACATTCCTAGCTTCTAAATAAAGCAACTCAAGCCCACTTTGCATTTTGTAGTATTACAAAGGGCATTGTCAAATGCTTTAAAATAGAGTTTATATTTCTTCTATAGTGCATGTTCTACCTTTCCAAGTTCCAAATAAGACAACTCAAGCCCACATTGCAACTTGCAATATTGCAAAGGGCATTGTCAAATGCTTTAAAATAAGATTTGTATTTCTTTAATTGTGCATGTTCTACCTTCTCAGGTTCCAAATAGAGTAGCTAAAGCCCACATCTTAACTTGTGGTATCTTGAAGAACATTGTCAAATGCTTTAAAATAAGATTTACATTTCTTCAATTGTGCATGCTCTACCATCCCAAGTCCCAAATAGAGTAGCTTATCAAGCTCACATTGCAACTTGTAATATTGCAAATATCTATCAAGTATTTTCAAATAAGATTTACTTATTTTGACATGTGCAAGGTCTACCTTTTCAATTTCCAAATAAAATAACATAAACACAACAAGTCATTTAAGGCAAATTTGTGTTCATTAGTTTTGAATTGCTTAACTCAACATTATTCTCAAATCAACTTAGTAGCAAAATAGTAATTTTGGCAATTTTATCTATGACATGTCATTTTAATTGATTTTTAGCAAAAAAAGAACTACATTCTTAATTTCAAACCTTAAATTTTGTTGAGATTTCTTATATTGTGCAATTTTAACAAATTTTGTATCTCTTTTATAAGACATTAAGAGTACAACAGTGTCTCCTAGGTTCCGAGGAGGATCCTAAGACAAAAAGAGGTAACTTGCAACAAGAAAAAAAAATGAAATTCTTTTTTTGAATATATATATTTTTTGTAGAAAGGCACCTTGGATTCCGAGGAGGGTTCTAAGACAAAATGGGATAACTTGCAAAACCAAAAAAAAAAAAAAAAAAAAAACTTGAGAAGTAATTTTTGAAAAAAATAAAAAAATAAAAAAATTGTAGGAGAGCTCCTCAGATTCGGAGGAGCACTTTGCAAAACCCACAATGGGCCCAAGATGACCTCCTTGGTTTTGAGGAGGGCCCTAAGACAAGAAGAGGTAACTTGTAAAAACTAAACTTAAAAACTAAATTTGGGAAAAAATTGAAGAAAAAAAAATGTATATAAAAATAAATTAGGAGTGCTCCTCGGATTCCAAGGAGCACTTTGCAAAACCCATAATGGGGCCAAGATGACTTCCTTGGTTCTGAGGAGGGTCCTAAGCCCCCCCTATTTGGTCCAAAGAGGGGGTTTGTAATGTGCAAGTGAACTTGTAAATGTTAGTATATCATAGCTTGAAGCTTCTTTGAAATGTGAGGTTTTTTTTTTAATGTCTTATTTATGCACGTCTATTCATTAAATATTTAGAACTCACATCATAATCTCATTCATTGGATGATAATTGGATGGATGATGGATGAATGATTGGATGAATGTTTTTTTATCATGGATGATTGATATTCATTCTTCATCTGTTTTATATTTCCTTTCATGTTCATAAACTAGAAATTCTACCATTTTTGCCTTTAGTACCTTTATTTGGACAATGCATGAATTTATAACAGCTCTCTTCTTCCAAGTTATTTGATGATCTTTTCATTTTTAAGAGTTGTTCTATTATTATTTTATGGGTTAATTTCATTTTATATTATTCAAAAATGAATATTTTGTAGTAAAATGTGGACAGTTGCTGCTCAAATTTGACTGCTCTCCGCTCTCTGCTCTCCGCTCACACTTTAGTTGCGCTGTGTGCGCACACTCCTTTTCTCTTGTTATGTATGCTCACAAAGGAAGAAAGAAAGTGACATGCACAACAAAACAAACGCCTAAATTTTTGGTCCAAATATATGTATGATATTTCTGAAAAAACAGGGGTATCTATGAAATTATTGCAAACTTCAAGAGTATCCATGAAAATTTCCCTAAATTTTAGTTGGTTTTTGCGCTGATGTTTATAAATTACAAATAGGTTTCCCTAGAGCTCAATTCGCACTTGGTCTTTCAAAGAACCGGTTTTGTTTTTTAAGACTTGTCTCTGTTCCCAGGTAATTAGGCTTTTTTCAGTAAATCTCGCGCATGCGAGGGATGATTATTAAGTTAAGGTCCTAAGCACGTATGTGTTCACACAACGTTCTTTATGTTATTATTTTTGATAGGAAGTCTGCCAGAGCGCTATTACGTGATGGGGCTCCCATGCCGCCACTAACAAAAAAACGCCTTTTAGAAACTGCAATTCCCTCAAATGTACGTTTCAGAAGAAAAACGCCTCTACAAGTATCTAGCAAATAATCCCGTAACTAATGGGAACTTAGCTCCTGCTTTTCGTAAGAGCTAATGTTACGGACCTGCCCAAAGCCAAACCAACTAGGCTCGGATTGGTGTGAACATGCAGGTTTATACGACCGTCAAGAACCGATGTTTGAAGAGTACTAATAGCAAGTGAGAATAGAAACCCCTAAAGGACCACTTGTCCCTACAAAGGACAAATGGGATTTTGGGCATGTACTTATGGCTAAACTACTTTGTGTAATTTTTTGAAACTTTTATGGAAGATGGGGAATTCAAAGATCTGTGTGGGCATCTAATTTTTTCCTCATCTCGACATTTATTGAAGAAGTTAAAAATGAATTTATGAGAATTTTTGTTTGGCAGGCAGCCCAAAAACTTCTTTAAAATTTTCATTTTTTAAAATAAAAATTTGAAGTTAGTTCTTTAAACTTACATGTATGTGGGAAGCTTTGAACCATTCAATTCTAATTAATGAGATAAAACTTATGAGAAGTTTTAGTTTGAGTGTAGGCATAGTTTTGAGATTTTCCACACCTACCCGCAAACTAAAACTTCTCATAACTTTCATCTCATCAATTAGAATTGAATGATTCAAAACTTCCCACATGCACGTAAGTCTAAAGAACTAACCTCAAATTTTTATTTAAAAAAATGCTATTTTTAAAAAAGTTTTTGGGCTGCCTACTAAACAAAAATTCTCATAAATTCATTTTTAACTTCTTCAATAAATGTCAGAATGAGGAAAAAATTTTAGATGCCCACATAGATATTTGAATTCCCCATCTTTCATAAAAGTTTCAAAAAATTACATAAAGTAGTTTAGCCAGAAGTACATGCCCAAAATCCCATTTGTCCCCCATAAGGACAAGTGGTCCTTTAGGGGTTAAGTTCTACCGGCTAGCTTCCAACAAGCTGCCGGTTCTTCCAGGACCTTGGTACCAATCTAACAAAAACATTTTGCTAGCTCCAGAGCAATAAAGCATTTGGCAAAGACCTTTGTTTCTGCTAGAGCGCCATTATGCAGAGATTGCCAGGATGTATAGCCGATTCTTGCAGCCAACCCAAGGAAGGAAGGAGACCAAGAAAAAAGGACGAAAAAGTAGAAAGGCTGCGCGCGACCCCAGGTCTCAGGTGGCCATCAAATTCAACGATAAGCACAGAGTGCCGCTCGGTGTACTGCAACTACGCGTTTGTGGGGCCAGGGTGGAAAACCTCAGCTTTTCTACAAACAAGGGTAAAAGTAGTAATGTGACCCTATTTCGGAGGGCCAAAGTGAACTGACCCCATAAAGTAACCCGCTCTAATGCTGACCATGGGTCTAATTCAGGGTTTAATTTTTGTTTTCGGTGGGTAAAGCGACCCGCACCCCAGAATGCAGGCAGGTAGGGACTTAACCCCTAAAGGACCATGGCCTTTATTTTATCAAAAAACACTCAAAATTGTCACCTTTATGGCAAAGAGTAGAAAAGTTTGAAAATCAGGCATTTTGCATATCTGACCATAGGATCTTGTGCTAGACTATTATAAGAATGTGTTATACAAAACTCAAGAACTTTGACCGTATAGATTGGAAAATATTTGCATTTAAAAAGTAAAAAACAACTTTTTTTGCACCTTGCTTGACTAGATTTTTTAACTTTGAACATTTTTAACTTAAAATTTTT
The DNA here is from genome assembly GCA_963920765.1 of Ulota crispa. NCBI lineage: Eukaryota > Viridiplantae > Streptophyta > Bryopsida > Orthotrichales > Orthotrichaceae > Ulota > Ulota crispa. The sequence goes on from OY987250.1 coordinate 14,426,001, forward strand.
GCTCCACAGAGTTTGGAATTCTATTTTTGCATGGTGGGAAGTTGAGTTGGGAATCTTGGGAAAAATTTTCAAAAAAGAATACTTAATTTTCATTCTTTAAAAAATCATTAGGTAGAAGAAGGTATGAGATTGAAGAAAAACTTAAATTGCTAATAACCCTGCAATGGAATTGAAACGCAATAATCCCAATGGTAAGATTGTTCTAGAAAGCAAACTTCACCCTCTCCAACAATTTTTTTTGAAAAAATGTTAAAATTGCATTCAAAAATGAAGTTTATAAGTTATTTTTTCAAGAAGATGCTTGAGTTGCCCAAAAAACAAGATTGTCCATAACTTTCTCATAACTAGTCCAAATGGAATGAATCAAAGCTTCAGATGTAGAAAAAGTTATAATCTATAAGAAAAAAAATTAAATTTTTTTTTCAAGTTTTTTCTAGAACTTTTTTTGCTGCCCCTAGTCCCCAAATTTGTGCTTATTTGGGCATAACTTTTGCTCCCAGGCATCAATTGGAATAAAAATTATATTCTCTAAAAGCTAATGTGAATTTCTATTGTCAAAAATAGTTTCAAAAAATCAAGACAAAAATTGAGACCGTAGGTACCTGCCTGAAATCCCATTTGTCCCCGAAGGGACAATGGTCCTTTAGGGGTTAAGCAAGTTATTAGTCAATTTTGGAGAAATGTAAGTGAAATGACCTTGAGGTTAGTGCTTGGATAACATCAAGTAGCAATACTACTATTGAATTAATTGCTTTGGTCTATGACTAACATATGACTAATGTATGGTCTGACATTGAGATTTGTGTCATATATTAGATTATAGAGGATATCAGTTTAGAGGAGTTCTACTGTGCACAGTCTGCTTTTTCTTTTCCGTCCTGGCCCCACAAACACGTCTGTGGAGTCAAAGGGCGATAAGCCGGAACGACGCAGCACTGGACCTAAGCTTAGACCCCCCTGGCCCTAGAGGAACAGACTTTTGATTCCCTCACTCTCAGTACTGTTTTCTTCGCAACAGACTGCCCCACCCCCCCCCCCCCGCAGCTTTTCTCTCTAGATCAGCACACCCCGGAGCTTTGGCGCCTCTGCAAGTTTCTGCGACACATCAGATCCGATCCCTTGCATTGCGTTTCGTTGCGTTACGCGCAAGCTTTGGCGTGTGTTTCGGCGGCCCTTTCTCTGGTGCAAGTGTGCATCACGCTCGCTGTAGTCGCAACTGAGGCAGCGCGTCAAGCAGGGCTTCGAAAAGCAAGGAGATCACTGGATTAATATACTTCTGTGAACCAAAGCATGTTCTGTTCCACCGCGACTCCCTTTGAACGCGATAGTCGAAGTAGTGCGGAGCTCAGCTTGCCTTACCACAACATGAGACGTTGTCGTTGGCGTCGCCAAGTCGGTGACCCATAATTAATTTGTCGAATTCACAAGCTCTAGGTACACCCAAATCGCACACTCAAATTGGATCCCAAATCATTTTTCTTGCATCTTTGACCAAGTTTTGTTCAACGTAGACATTTCGCTAGTTCCGGTTACGAGAATGTGCGTATCATGGCTCTGGATTGAACCAACAAGGTTTTCTCGACCCAGGTGCACATAATGCTAAGCAAATTTTCAGCTTTTGCTTAGGCCGTAGATGAAGTAACCGAAATCTCCCTGTTCAGTATCTTTGACGATATCCACGTTCTAGCTTCATTGGCTATGTCAGAGCTGAAATTTTATGTTCAAAGTTGTCACATTGTTGAATTCATGCCAAGTGTATCATTCAACGGTTGCTTTCACAGGTGGGGAAACGTCAACGTCACAGAGCAAAGCAGGAATGGCGCGACGCGGGGATCACCATGCCCATCCAGCGCTGCGGCGTCTGTTATCCTTGGTCGTCGTCCTTGTAGCGTTTCCGGTTGGCTGCGCCTATGAGAGACGATCTGTTCTGACCGGAGCGTCAGGCGAAGCGGAGGTGTTGCTGGCGATCAAGCAGGTGCTGGACCCGTACGCGACGCTCACGACGTGGAACACGAACAATGTCGAGAATTACTGTAGCTGGACGGGGGTGATGTGCAGCCCTGGGAACGCAACCAGGCACGTGGTGGAGCTCAACATCACAAGCACTCCACTCCGAGGAAGCATTCCGGATTTCCTGTGCAACCTCACGCGTCTGGGCAACATCAGCCTCTCGTACACAAACCTCACAGGGCCATTGCCACCGGAGCTGAGCCGATGCGCTGAGCTGGACTACCTTCACATCGACCACAACCAACTCACAGGCTCCATCCCAGCTCAACTCGGTGAATTACAACACATGCGTGATCTCTACGTCTACAACAACAACCTCACCGGCACCATTCCAGACTCGCTCGGGAACTGCACTAAACTGACAGCGCTCAACTTGGAGTACAACAATCTCACGGGACCCATTCCCGGGACGTTAGGGAAGTGTGCTGAGCTGGCGTGGTTCAAGGTCACGAACAACTCCTTAAACGGGACGTTACCAGCGGAACTAGGGATGTTAACAAAGCTACAAGGACTGTTTCTAGGGAACAACCAACTGGAGGGTAGCATACCAGCAAGCTTCAACGGATTACGAAGCTTGAGTTTCTTCTATTTATACGACAACCACTTGAGTGGCACCATCCCCGACGCCGTGTTTAACAATATGCAGTCTTTGCAGTTCCTCGACTTCACTGGAAACGGCTTCACAGGCGCCATTCCTTCGTCCCTCGGTGCCTGTCCAGCTCTCAAGCTTCTGCATCTTACTAGCAACAACTTCAGCGGAGAGATTCCAAGTTCGTTGAGCCAGTGCAGTAACCTTGTCTACCTGGATTTGAAGCAAAACCAGTTGACTGGTGCCATACCTGACGAACTTGGGGTAGGGCAGAAAAACCTCTCAGTGGTGGACTTTCAGGAAAATTTTCTGAGTGGGGGAATTCCATTGGTGTTGCTTAATACTAGTACTCTGCTCTACGTGGATCTCAGCAGCAATCGTCTTCAAGGAATATTACCTGAGCAGCACCATAATATTCTTCCGCTGCTACGTGTATTGAGTCTGTCAAACAACCAGTTTTCTGGACCACTTCCAGCGTGGGTATGGGCGCTCTCGGACATCCAAGTTCTGGACTTGTCTCGCAACAACTTCACAGGCACGGTTTCTCACAACTTCGATGGCCTGTTGGCATTGAGGAATGTTTCAAACCAGTCGTCTTTGGAGGTGGCGTTGCAACCGCATGGTGGATTCCAAACCACGGTGAAGAATGGGAGCTATGTTTACAACTTGCTTACCAAGTCTGTGACGGTCATGGACTTCGCCAGCAACGAACTTGAGGGTGCTTTGTCGCCCGGATTTGGAAGCTTAGTAGCTCTCTTCAGTTTGACCTTGGCGAATAACCGTTTTACCGGCGCTATTCCAACCAGCTTTGCCCAAATGGAGGCTCTGGAGTCCTTGAACCTTTCTAACAACTTGCTCAGTGGTGCTATTCCCTCGGAGCTTGGAAACTTGGATCAATTGAGTTCAGTGGCACTCTCGTGGAACAACTTCTCCGGAGAGATTCCGAGTACGGATGGGTTTAATTATAAGAACCCGGTTTCTAGCTTTGTAGAAAACCCGCTGCTGTGTGGATATCCCTTGGCGGAGTGTCCTAATGGTGGGACAAAAGTGGCGTTGGTCTCTGAGGTGCTGTTGAGCCCGGGTTTTGGTGTGGGAGTCTCTGTGGGATTTTTGCTTGTGGGTGCTATTATTGCACTTTGGCCACCGGCCGCGGCGTTCGTTTTCCCCACCAAGAAGAAGAAGAAGCAGCAGCAGCTTGACCTTCACGAATGCTATTGGAATGCGCCGTATCACTTGCAAAAGTGATTCTTTTTACTGAAGTGAAGGATTTTTTTAAGAAGTTTTGAAGCTCGGGATCTGGTTTAAAACTCTTGATTTTGATTTTTCAAGGTGGTTTCAAGCCCGGTTGTCACATCGGGAGAGATTTGGCTATTGAACAGGACATGCAGACAGATCGGGTCGAGTGGTTGTCCATGCTAAAATCAAGGTGCGGACGTCAGGGTGCAATTACAAGGTTGTGTCCATGTACATATAAAAAAGAAAGAGAAAAAAAAGTGCATGTCCATGCCTTGGCCGTTTGTGTTTGCGTTGGATGGACGGGCAGTTTAGGGGGTTGGTCCAATGTGACAACCACTTTCAAGGGTGCTTTTTTTGTTGTTTTTCTTGTGTATTTCATGCAAGAAAGTCCAAGCTTGCACTTTTCTGCATCTCTAGAAGCAGGAAATGCTATGGTTTTCTCATGAGAAAACAAAGTTGTGTGTGAGAAAACTTTGGTTTCCTCCTGATCCTTGACAAAGGGAAAGAGATGCGGGTGAGGTTTAGTAGTAATGGTTGCTAATTCAGCTCCAGTACTTTGCCTGATAATGCTGAAGCTGCTACGTTCATCACTTCAGCATTTTATCATACGCAGGAGCTTGAATTTTGAGCATGTATAGAGAGCTGTGAAGACCTTCTACTGCAAGAGCCAAGTTTGGTGAAGATAAGTTCTTCACAAGCACAAGACCAGTATGTGAACAAGAGCACTATTGGAAAACATAGTAGACAATTTTCATTTTTATTCAAAAATGATTGTCTGTTATTTTTTAGTTAAAGTGTGCTTATGCCACTTGGTAATGAGGTAAGGTAGCCATGTCTACAAATTATTACATTTGGAGATCCCTATGTATGCTATAATGTAAATATGTTCAAAAATTAGGACTTTGATTATTTGAGCAGTATCACTGTAAGTCCAACCAAGTGTGTATGATTTGACAAGGGGATTAATAGTGAGGTGGTCAATCAAGGAGGTGGAATTAGGTCACTGACAGTTTTAGTATTCCTCTTCCTTATAGTTGAGATATTGCTCATTGATTTGGGTTTTTTTTGGCTTTAGACCGCATGGGAGGAAGCTTTGTGTCGTCAAAAAAACTACCTTGAGGAAGTTTGAATAGGCACCTTGAAAAATAAGCCACAGTGCTACAAGGACATAGCCTCTTGTAACGTAGTTACTTGTTTAAATTGGGTGTAAACTTGTAGACTACATATGGGGAAGTATCCAAGGATGCCCCTCTGATCGCTTGAAAGTGCCCTCTTGGGTTTTGTTTGTCACCAGCACTACCATTTCTTAAGAAAATCCACAGCATTCTGCAATCCCTAATGGAGGTTTAGCATCTGATGCACCTCTGTATAAATTTTTTGGGAGCACATTCGGACCTCCAACATGTCTTGTATGTGTGGCGGTTCACAATAAAGTCTCAAGTCCTATGGAATTCCTCAAAATTTTGTTGGTTGAGGTTGAAAATTGGAATCTGATATAATGGGGAGGTTCATACTATTTTCAAAGTGATAAGTACCAGTTCATTTGGAAATGTCTACAAGCCAACATTTTTTGAATATATTGATGTTAGAAAATGGGACTTATTTACAGGAATTGAGTGTAGCAAAAACATAAACACTACTGAGACAACTCCTAATGATTATTTTGCATAAAGTACTCCAGCCGTTTTCTTAGATAGGAATGTTGACGTTGGGAAGTGGGACATAAGGTAGGAGGGCCGTAAACCGACATCTAAGGGCTCATCTCCCTTTTTCAGGGTCTTCCGTGGATGGGAGGATTTTTAGATCATTTTTCAGGTAAAGATAAAGAGATGCGGAATGTAACACAAGTAGTTTCAGATTTTTTGAAGCATTTTTGAGTTATTTATAAATTTTCAAAGGGCATGTGTCATAGATATCCATTTATAACTTTAGACCTTTTAAAAACCGTGCACTTACAAGTTGTGAAGAGATTTGGGAAAATCAAGGAGGATGATTGACTCTTACAACTTTTCTCCTCCCATGCATTCAATGACTGTAAATGGGTGATTTTAGAACCACCTCATGTCCATTTTGATGGAGTCTACATGGGCATGCATTCAATGACTGTAAATGGGTGATTTTAGAACCACCTCATGTCCATTTTGATGGAGTCTACATGGGCAGTTCAAAATGACTGCACGCAATATGAGCCTCCACTTTAGTGTGAACCACCATAAGAATGAACTTCTATGCTCCCGTTGCGTTTGCATTTCTCTAGTTGTAATTGGTAACCTTCCAAATTGACATACACTAGCAGCTATCAGCCAGTTTTTTTGTTCTCTAGTTCAAACAGCAAAAAGCATGCATTCAGAAAAGGAAAAAATAGATAGAATCGTTCATGTGAGTACGTTCATCCATAAATTGTTGGTAGATTTCATCTGGCAACTCGCAAAATCTGATGCTCTATTGAAACGGGTTCGGCAATTACATCCATTATTTCGCCCATTATTGTTAGTATTCAGGTGGCCAGTGCCAAAATGAGGTAACATGGTCGCGAAAATTAGCCAAGAAGAAACTGCATAGCTACTATAGCACAGAGATGTCCTTGTGATAAAGCACTAACAGTATACAAAAGCAGAAACAAAGGGATCTCAGCACAATCCACGAAAGTCGATCCTGAGAACTCAATCCTAGTTGTAATGGAAGAAATACTAGCTCTCATAAACTCAAAATGGATCCCAAAGCGAAACCCTAAATAATTACAAGTGCCGAAGTTAGTCCAATCACAAAGCACTAGAATCCTCAACCCTAAACTGCTCCACAGTTCAAACTTTCAAAGTCACCACACAAACAGCTACTCACGAACTAGTTCACTACTCACTAACTAGTTCACTTAAGGGGTGTAAAAAACTGCCTCACGAAACTCGTGGAATTGAAGACGAAACGGCTGAGATTCAAGAACTCCAGTCCCAGCTTCGAGGAATAAGCGTCTGAAGCACTTCCTCGCAAATTGGATGCTGATATACGAGCTGGATTAAATAAATAATGGATGCAGTACTGACAAAAAAAGAGCTCATGTAAAAACCAAAACTGCAAATACTAACAGCGGCCACAGCAAGGGACACTACTCCCTGGGTGACCGGTCTTCACGTATTGCAAACAATGACTGTTTACCATGAGACGAACAGCATGCCTTTCATAACAGATTCCATCCGTCTTCACTAAGCTTGAAGAATTCAACGTAACGTCTCGGATGTATATCATTTCCATATTCTCAGGAGAGCTTGAGAGAAGGCAATTAGTAGTCACCTCAATAAACTCGTGGTCCGGTAACTGGCAAAGAATCCCATCCAGATCCGGAAGACGCTGCAGGCCCGTCAGAAGGCACATCAGCCCATGGGTCTGCGGCCGTGTCCGAGTTAGTCGTGCTTTCCCAGGCACCTCCTTGAGAAGCTCCTTGAGATGCTCCTTGAGATGCTCCTTGAGATGAGCCAACGGGTTGAGGAGGCTCCCAAGCATTCCTGGCGGAACCTCCATTCTTGTTATCCCAGCCATTTCCAGTGGAAGGCTCAGAACTCCAGCTGCTGCTGCCCCCGACCTGCTGACTTGGTGGACGAGGCGCAATTCCTTTTTCCCACATCGAACTTCCACTTCCACGACCAGTATTCCAGGAATTGTCCGGTCTCCAGCCTCCGGGTCCGCTGTCCCTGGAGTTCCCACCCACACCACCCCAGCTGTTTCGGGAATCGTAGCCCGAGGCACCTGAATCAGAGGGCCTGCGAGAACCTGCACTGTAACCATAACTGCCTGCACTGTAGCTGCTTGGGCTTCGAGGAGGAACCATGGCAGCCACTGCTCTCCTGGGAGCCTCAGGTATTGGATCGTTGAAGTGTTTCTGGAAGTACGCCACGAGTTTATCGATGTTGTCGAAGTTATGCTTTCGATAACGAAAACCCTTTGAAGATAGCGATAGGTACTCGTGGTGAGGATTCACAGCCCGGATGTAGGAGAGCATGAAAGCCCCAGGATGCTCATGAGCTACAGAAAAATAGTAGGGAATGCGCTTGGGATTTGCCGCTCTTTCAACACGTAGAAGATCGTCAATTTCCATCTTGGTCCCTTGCTTATACTTTCGGTACCGCAGCATCTCACGCAGATAACCAACTAAAGGCTCAATATATCTAGCAATGACCTACATATGACACAGCAAACACATAAATAGAGTCAGGAAGATCATGAGGACTGAATCCAACTTCAGTTACTTTCATGATTCAGACGGGCAACAGTAATAATGATGAAAGGTAAGAAGAGAAGCCACAAACCTCGTCAAGATCCTCGTAAGATTCTTCTCCGATAGTAAGTGTCTTGCCAAGGCTTAGAAAGCTTGTGAGGTCGCGACTCTCTTTACCCCCCTCAGCAATATCTATGTGTGTGAAAACATCGTCGTGAATTTTCAATGTCATAGACAAATGGGTCGGACCCCTGCTACTGGGACGAATGATAAAATCCCCCACATCCTTCTCGGCAAGTGCCTGCAAAACAATTCTTTCACGCTCAATGGACTTCCAAATTTGATATGTCAGCCATTTATTGCCTAGATACATTTCTAGCATTTTGCATATTTCGGCTTAGATCTATATACGAATGTGTTATTTACCTCAATTTCATCAAACGATACATCATTCTGAAGCACTATGTTTCATCATCCAGATTGTGTACTTCGGAGTGCTTAGAGGTGAAGTACATTAGGTTAGTGAAAACAAGACGTTTACACACATTTCTTGTCTAGGCCAGAACTAATCTCAAACAAAAAAAACTAGAATAAAAATTGCCTGTACATACATGCCAGATTAATTTTGCCCAGAATTTCGCAAATCCATCAGTTTTAAATCAACTACAAATGCTGAATTACGGTAACAGCAATGCACCTTTATCGCATCATCAACAGACACATTCTGAAAATAGGGGTGGACAATCATGCGAGGCTTGAAGGCCTTTTTTTTCTCTTCTTCCTTCCTCTTACGGGCCTTGTCTTGCTCGTTCTGCAAGAAACTGTTGTCGGGTGAAAAGTACGGGTCGGGTTGCACCTTAGGCCGCCAATGATTCGCTCTAAGATCACTCCCTCTGCAGCATGCAAAAAATGAACACATCATTTGGAAGCCAACACAAAAAACATGCTAAGGTGGACCAGTTCTTTTCTACTGACAATGAGACAAGAAGCCAAAGGAAAACCAAAACATGGAACTGAGAGCGTAATGAATACGTCAAAATATGCAATCTACACCACACCAGCACAAGTAGAAATTCTACACCTCAATGTGCAGTTTATCCTGGCAAACATATCCATAGAATTTAACAAAAGGCATCATCGACACCAATATCAGGTGGAAAATGAGAGGCTTGCCTGCAAGTCAAATCGACTAAGAACTTCGTCACCTTCACTTCTTTCACTCGACAGGTAACGATGCTGCCCTCTGCAACTTTCTCACTGATGTCCACATCACGATCATCTGAAAGGTCACCCTTATCTATGAAAGCGAGTAAACCAGATTCTAAAACACAGATTACACGGTTCTGTTGCACATTCCTGACAGTCGCATGCACAATGCGACCACATGACAACGATTCTTCAGTTTCACCACAGAGCAAATAGAACTGCTCCTCTGCAGATGGCTCTGCATACGGTTTGCGCCAGTCTCGAAAGCCGTGTTGAAGCTCGGATTTTATCAGCCTGAGTGTAGGAATCCTCTTGCCTTGTCCACGTACTAGTGTGCTTGTAGCATATTCCTCAACATCCATGGTGTCTAGGACAGAGAGATTTGTCATAACATGCTCCACAGCCATCTCAAGCATATCCTCATCAACTTCGTCATCATTCTGTTGAGCCTCTTCTTTGAAAGCAGCCTCAGCCATGTTCTTTGCAATCTGATCCAGTTCAACAATCATAGTATAAGAATTCGCTTGTTCATAAAAGCTATCGAAAGAAAGAAAAAAACAATGAAGGTGCCAAATTCAAAGCAATATTTTCAAAATAAAACACGCTACTGGTAACCAGGTCTATTGGTTACCAATATAAAACCGGCGTCTTGTGTGGCCTAGGTGATAGGATTAGATGCAACATCCACAAACGCTTGATAGCACCGTAATAAGTGTCTGATACGATTGTGGTCGTTTGTGATGACTACGGACATACCTGATATGACTCAGGATGAATACGAGTATCATCAAGTGGATCCAAATGCTGCATTCCTGAAGCTGCTTGTCCACTGCCTCGAACTCGGATGAAACCTGCAGAGTTGATGAAAACCTTTTTGTCCATAACCCGAATGCTTGCATACAGATCTTTTCGAGTCCCCACACGCCCAGCACTTTGAACGGCTCTCTGAATAGCCCCGGCCTTGCGAGGACCAAGTCCAGCAACAAATTGAAGGGGGCCGAAAATCCAATCATGTGAAGCTGCCAGATTGATATCGATGCCAACCTGAAAAATACGAGGATATGAAACATATCTTCAGTAAATGGGATGGCATGGTTGCAGTGCTTGCGAAGGATTAGTGCAGTCCTTCACACTAATGAACAGGTTAAATGATGATAACAGACTCACTCAAAGCAAAGAAAGATATCTCATGGACCTCCCAAGCAGAATGACGATACAGTTGATGTCGCAAGCCTAAGCCTAATGCAAAATACGACATGGAAAGTGGTTCCTACCAAAATAAACCAAATTGCAAGAGAAGAAGACAATGCACACCTGATTAATCACAGTAACCATGACACGCTCAATGGCTTCATATAGTTCCTCATTCGTCAAGCAGTTCTGCAATGGATGCAACCCCAACGAGAGTATCTCCTTCGTAGGGCCACATAAAGAAGCAACCATAGTCACAGGATTTTGCAGGAACCTACCCAACGCAACTGCTCGTCTCACAATACCTGCAAACAGCACATACACGTAAATGAATCGATACTACGTTGCCCTTTGCAGTTGGGAAAATATTACATCAGAACCGAACCAAAAAATAAAACTGCCACTCCACAGAAATATAACTAAAAAACTTATAATATGAATGGTGACAAAGACTAAGAAGAATTGCGATCTAGTATTCGGACCCGCTCAGCAAGCCTAGATCAAGTCAGTCCCTCTCTTACTATCATACATAGTATAATAAACATAGAAATCATACGACTCCTCTTGTTGAGCTCAGGCAAAGCAAAAAAGATTCTAGTACAAGATGCAAAACCAGTATACTCAGTAAGGTTATTAACTGCCGCAACTTGCAAGTTCCCATGCGTATGATTAACATTACATTTCGAAAGGGAAAGGAAAGAACCTGGATGCCCGGCAAGCTGTTCTTGAGAAACTTTTGAATTCTCGTACAGCGATGGAATGGTTTCATCTCCATAAACCACCTTAATTATATCTAGTCCTTCAGCTAAATCGCGAGGATGCACCTCTACCACCTTAAAAATTACCTGGATTCATAAAGTTCGATAAAAGTATATAAAAAACCTTTCATGCATCAATCACGGGCTCAGCAAACACGTCTATCTCTGCTCCCTCCCCAGCCCAACCTACTCGTCACATTGAACAATTTCTTAAATCAGACCAATTTTCATAGACCCATTGTTTCCTGCGACCCACCCGAGCCATTCTACTGCTGCTAGTTGCCCACGCCGGATGGTGATTTATCACATGCGCTATGATTAAAGCCAGAATAGGAAATATTTGAAATAGGACCTACGAGCTTCAAATCTCACGGCTGGACGCTGGAGGTCTAGAGCTGGAACCTCCAGATGATTCAGAGGAATACATGTTTATTAAGTTCTATGGGACATGCTTATGAAAACCTCTACAATCCCAGGAAAGATTTAGGAAGCACTATTTACCACACACTTCTGCATGTTTGAAGCAACATCTTCAAATAAAGAGTTGCAGATGATCATAGAGTATCCTTACCTCAAAAATGTCCCTGCTTAAATGCCGACAATGCAGGTTGGCAGCACCCAGGACACAAACATGAGGTCGAAAATCTCTCATAAACTGAAGCAGGCGACTTTGATCATTTTCTTTCCTCTTTTTCTGTTCAGGACTTGTAGCCCTCATGTTCAGGTATCCAGTATGCAAAACGCTCATTACTTCTCCAGCTGCATCTAGCATCACAAAAGTAGTTGCTGGGTTGCCTGGGCCCCAACAGCATGCTAGCACTCGTAGTGAGGGGCCATCATCCATCCTGTTATCAAGGCCCCGTCACATTCATTTAGCCCTTTCTAGAATGAGGATAGAAGACTGTAATAATGAACATAATTTCATCATCGTAAGCAACAACAGTTCAAACTCGGCTAAGCAAGCGGACAGAAAAGGGTTTGATGAGAGAAAGGACGGTACTAATCTTTGCAGAACAAAACCTCAGCACGTCATCAGGATAGGATAGGGAAACATCAGCGGGCACCAAGCTACGTAACTCAGAAGCTAGCTACCAGAAAAGTAGAAGGCGTACAACGACAGAAGAGAAAAAGGTGCAGGAACTTTCATCACACCTTTCATCCTGATCATTAGCCTTCTCAGGAACATATGGAGCAACAGAAACTCTATTCCATAACTGCAAACCACATTGTAATGAAAGCCATTGCTTTGCCCTTGTGGTCAGCAACATCCGAGCCTCTTTCTCCATAGCTGGAAGCAAATGCGCCACTACGGCATCACGTAAAATCTGCTTTCTTTGCTCATTCCACTGTTGCGCTGTGAGACTCACACCGTCGCTCAAATACAATGACTCGCAATCTTGCATCAAGGAAGCAATTTGCTCTTTTGGCAAGCTTACTGTGACCTCAAGGAGTTTCTCTTCAACAGCTTTCTCAATAAGTAGCCACTGGGCATCACTGAAGGCAACAAATGGCTTATTTAACAGCCACTTTACACCCGCATATTGATGGAATACGTCAATTGCATCATTCCCATCTGAAGTTGGTCGTGTGCTGACCACTGCCCGCTCTAAATAAAGACCCCGAACGTGCTCACGCACTGCAGGTTCTGTACTGATTTCCACAGAAACCTGAACATTACATGTGTAGGAAAGTTAAGAGACAACTTCTAGAACATTTACGTTGGGTAGGTTCTGCCGTATGCAATGGTCAAGGGGGACATCCAATTCAATCAGCATAATGAACATTTCAAAAAATCACCCTTCACCAAGAGGATCGAATACCAGAGCTGTACGCAAAAGACCTAGTCAACTACGGAGTATATCTTATGCCGGAGAAGCTTGCGTTACCGACAATATATAAACCAAAACCAAAACCAAAACCAAAAGAGCACTTACCATATGCCTAGCACCCCGAAGCACAGATCCGGGGTCCCGGAATTCATTTGCCGATCTATTTGATGCACAAAACCTGGCCGCAAGCTCCTCTGGTGAAACGGGTTTATCTTCAACATCGTGCCTCTGCATAGCAAGAGCAATACCTTCAGAAAATGCTTCTTAATGAAATGTGTTAAGGAACTTGGTCTTTGAAGATATGCATATATCTTTGCAGGGCGCTGTTACTTCAGACCTTAGTGTATCCACAAAAAACCAAAGTTAAAGAGACCGATACCTAAGGGACTTCTTCTTAGTGAAAAAATGTTAGACCCAAGATTGTACTTAACATCATACGGTTAGTTGTTTGAATAACCCTAAAAATACAAACTCGTCAATATTTCATAGGAAATCAGAATTTCATACATATCAGACGAACTCTAGACTAAAAGAGAGCCTCACCTTGTACGTAGCCAGCAGATTTTCTCCAAAAAGATCTGGCGCCAATCCAAATTCCCTCGCAAGCGCACCAAGATCTGCTTTACGACAGATACTGTAAAGTGACCGTCTCTGGGGACGCTTGAATCCACCATCCACAACTTCAATCTCGTGAGGTGGAAAGTGGAGATTGAACTTGGCATCACAATCATCCACGGCTTGGTCTGACTGGGCATCTGACAGTGCACGAAAGATCTTCTCCACAAGCTCTTCTTTCTCGGAGTCGTCTCTAACATCTAAAGGAACCCGCTTATCATAGGCAGCCTGAAGTGCTGTCTTCCGATCCTGCAGGAGAAGCCACTTCTTGTCCCACTGTTGGATTGCCCAGAGTGCCTGCAAAAAACCACATATCAGCCAGAGAAAGAGGACGAGATTACGTAGAAAGATGTTCTGGGCTCGTCCAGAATCCAGCAATAGAAACCAGCAGCATCATGGAAGAAGTAAACAACTTGACTTGGCAAAAGAAAACAGAGCTCAGATCTTGCCAATCTCTTCTTGCAAATGGCTAGAGATTACAGTATACAGTCCCAACACACACAGTCCCATGATAAAACAATCAGAAACCACCAGGGAAATCACAGATCTGCACCTCACGGGACATGAAATACTAGATACTAGTAAACGGGTCAACAATCAAAGTAACAGTCAAGAAAGCGGACCCCGTATTGTTGAATCATAGGCCTTTCTTTGTCTTCATGATCACCCGACTGCTCTTTCAGAAGATCAAAGCAATCTTCCCGCCGATACATTGCAATAAAGGGAATCTGTTGTAACAACAAAATAGCAGAGGAGGTTAGCAACAACAGAACAACTCAAAACCAATCATGTTGCTCTCAATTCTCTCTTCCATCTGCTAACCCTACGAACACTTCCAACAATTCTTAAAATCTTGATAGCTGAAAAGCTCGATAGAAATGAAGAGAGGTCAATTGTTGTTTTAACATACCTCAAATTTATCATCGTGTACAAAACGCAAGACGTTTACTATTTGTCTAGAAATGAGATCTTTGTCGATGGCAAGGTGCTCAAATTCAGGACGCGCTGGCACTGCAAGATGACCAAATGCTCTATCAAAAATCCATTCAGCTGCTTGTCTGAACGCCGTGTCCGAGGAAGGCAAGGCACCAGCAATCTCTTCCAGTATCTGCAGTCCAAGACTTAAAAGGTGAGCTTCAAAGCTGAGGAACCAAATAACTTGAAGAGGATTCATGTGCAAAGAAATGCAGGAGAATAAACCACCACTCGACTAAGGGAAATTTTCGAAGCACTTCAAAATCTCTTAAGTAATGCATCAGTACTAGTTTGAAAACCAGTTGGTGGTGCACTTGAAAGTAAAGAAAAAACTCATTCAAGGAGTGAAGCAGAAGAACGACTGCAAGTAGAAACTCGTACTTGAAGTCTTTCAGGAATGTCGGTTTCTCGCAAGCGGTCATCCCTTTCTGTTAAGAACTTCTCTTCTAGCAAACTAGGTTCAAACTGTTTCTCCAACAGCTTTTGCGGTGGAGGTTTTCGACTACGGCCATAATCATCGTCATCTTCATCATCATCGGCTCTTTCCTCGTCATCAATTCCAGCTTGTGTATCGATCTCACGTCTTCTTCTCTCCTCCAGCAAAGAAGTCACATCTCCAAAAATCTCTTGAGCTTCTTGCAAACCTACAGAATTTATTCCAGGGGCTTGCCTGAAATCTTTCCTCTTAACTTTCCTCTTTCTGTGTCTTCAAAAACAAAAAACAAGTAGAAATACTCAATTTGAGGTTACAGACCAACCGCACCCAGACGAACAGAATTCTCTGACGTGATCAATACGACTAGGCATGCAATACAAGCAGACAACCGTGTGTTAACACGCAGATTGAAGAGTCCTGCGTAATGAGCTGTACTTCGAAGGCTCTCCATGCTCGTCGACTTCTTCTTCGTCGACAATAAAATCAGCCATCTCATCTTCTTCTCCCAGTTCCTCTTCGTCGTCCAAGTCTTCCTCTTCAACCACGTCCTCAGCCGCACCCCCTGTCACAAAACAAACACATGCCTACTTACTCATGGCAAAGACATGCACCTTGAATCACACTGAATAAAAAGCTGTGAAAGACAACTTGAAGTTTTTCTCCAAAAACAATTTCCGCTGCTGAGCATACCATCATCTTCTCCAAATAAAGACCTCTTAAGCTCCTCTTCAGCTGTGAGACCTCTCCTATTCCCGCCATCGTCCTCCTCGTCCTCATCTGAGAGACCAATACCACCGCCTTTTTCTCCACCGATTCTTGCTTTCTTCAGTCGCTTAAATTTCGTCTTCCCATCCTAAACAAGGAACAAGACCCGGACACGAGAGACAAAAATTCCAATTAACATTGAATCAAACAGAGCAACTCAGATACTCCACAAATATTCCTAACACAGGTTATAATAGCCACGATGATTAATCAAACTTTAGTCCTAAAAACTTAAAATTTCAAATCAAAACTAAGCCACTCCTGCAGGTAATTGAGAATTTCTATTACAAACGTACTGCTTTAGGAGGTCGATGAAAT
Source organism: Ulota crispa (assembly GCA_963920765.1). Lineage (NCBI taxonomy): Eukaryota > Viridiplantae > Streptophyta > Bryopsida > Orthotrichales > Orthotrichaceae > Ulota > Ulota crispa. Next base: position 14,442,139 of record OY987250.1, read on the forward strand.
CCAGTAACATTCGCTTCTTGAAGCAGATCGTAATCATCCTCGTCAAGCTCATAAGTCTCCTCTCCTCTGCAGATTTACCGTGTCAAACACTCAGACAACAAAATGCGTTGAATATGATGATACGAAAACATGAACGACGCACCGTGTGTCGAGGAAGAACAAGAAAGCCGACCGCTACACTTATTCGAAATGATTTCCGTCCAAAACACAAGCAATTCTCGTACCTCTTCTTGCGCTTTTTTTTCTTCGCCTTCACTTCCTCGTCACTACTCGCCTGCGCTTCTTCTTCAGGTTCGTCGTCTTCCTCATCGACAATGAAATCGTCTTTTTCGTATTCGTCCTGGCCCTCCTCCTCGTACTCCTCCTCATCATCATCGCCGGAGTCCGCCATGTCGAAATCGACTTACTTACAAACCCTCGCGTAACCCTAAATATACAACTTTAGTTCAGCTTCCGGATTGCCGAGTGTCGGGAATCGTTCGCTCTTTACTTTTTATTGCCAGTGCTGTCGCTACTTTTTAGGCAAATTCATCTGAGCGAGCTCTAGAGTCGCTCCAACGGTGGCCACACGAGCCGCAGCTCGAAAGAGATTTGACTACAAGTGCCACTGCCAAGTGCAATCGCGTAGGTCTGGCGAGACGGGGAACTGGGAGAGACGATGAATACGAAAGCAATTCTTCCAGCACCAACAGTGTCTTCAAATTTCATTGAAAACGTAGATTACATCAAAATTTACGATAGGATAGATTTGTTACTTCCTAACATTTTGCTCTCTTCACCCCGTTCACCCCGGTCGCCCTCATACTATGGTAGGCGCACCCATAAGCGTGGAAATAAGGGTTTTGGAGTAGGTAAAACAATTGACTAATTTTGAAAAAAATATTATAAGTTAGGAAGTGGAAACCAAAAATATTAGCATCAATTTCAAGGTTTTAATTGTAAGCATTTGTTCACAAAGATTATTCAAAGTCCAAAATCACTGAAATTGTAAGAACCATGTTTAAGAAATACTAAAAACAAGGCTTGTTGGTTCTTAAATAGTGAGATGGGTACTCAAAACCTCATGCTAGTCACGCACAACCATCACTTCATCACCCATAACCATCACTCAATCACCCACAACCATTTGTTTTTTTACTGATTAGCCCCTGCCACTATCAGGTGATGGTCATGGGGCCACAGCGCTTATGGATGCTGCTACCTTATATACATTTCATTTTAGAACTAGGGAAAATATCAAAAGGGAACTGATATGCGTACCATACTTTCTTGACTATCCCACCACACCTTGGGGTAAATTTTAGATTTCTATCATCAAAAAGTTGAACTTGAGTACTTGGAATTCAAATTTGGACTAATTGACTTGGTTTTGTCTAGAACCATAAAAAATTGTTGTAATTGAACAACACCCAATGAAAAAGCTTAGCTCAGGGGAAAAATGTAACTTTTACTTTTGTTTATAGAAAAGATAAGCTTTTTCATTGGGTGTTGTTCAATTAGAACTTGTTTTGTGTTCTAGACAAAATCACACTCTCTCAGTCCAAACTTGAATTCCAAATTCTCAAATTCATATTTTTGATGGTAGAAATCTAAAATTTACCCCGGGATGTGGTAGGATAGTCAAGAAGGTGTGGTACGCATATCAATTCCCATATCAAAAATACCCCTTAATTCTTTGAAAATATCAAATATACCCCTATATTATTTCAAATATCAAAAATACCCCTAACTTTGTGTAGGAATATCTATTATACCCCTAGCTTAATATCTTTGAGAATATCATTAACACCCCTAATTTTTTGTGCCTCTTCATTGCAACTTTTTTGAATATCAAAATGACAACAAAAAATATTATGTAATCATTGCAATGGCTTTTACCATAATAAACTTACATGCAATCACCATATATAGAGATTAAAGAGCTTGCTTCTAAGATTTGGCTTGCTTTCAACTTATATCTAGTTTTTGTCACTTTCCATTATCATCCAAGTATTTACAAATATTTGCAAAAAGATGCACAAGAGAGTTAGGGATATTTTTTATAATTCAAATAAAACAAGGGTATAATCAATGTTTCATAATAATTGAGGGTCCCAAAGAACTAAGGGTATAGTTGATATTACTATACAAAGCTAGGGGCATTTTTGATATTTCAAATAATAAAGGAGTATATTTGATATTTCAAATAATAAAGGGGTTTGTTTGATATTTTGAAAGAATTGAGGGGTATTTTTGATGTTTTCCCCTGGAACTATGTGTATGGAAGTGGGAACTGATATAAGTTATGTACCACCTCTTTTTTACTATTCTAACACACCTGATATATATGGCTAATGTTTACAAGGGAAAATTTCATGGATATCCTTGAAGTTTGCAACATTTTCATGGATACTCTAGCTTTTTCAGAACTGTCACAAATACCCTAGGACCAACAAAATTAGGGGTTTGTTGTGTTATGCATGTTACTTCCTCTTCTTTTTAAATGCACATTATTTCTTTCTTGTTATGCATGTGCACAAATAAAGAAGGAAAGTGGCATGCACAACAAACCAAACCCCTAAATTTTTTGGTTCAAGGATATTTGTGATGTTTTTGAAAAAGCAAGGTTATTTATGAAAACATTGCAAACTTTAAGGATATCCATGAAATTTTCCCTATTTACAATATTAAAGTAGGTGTAGAACACATGAAAAACATCACTAATTTTAAATTATAACTTGACATAAAGGTTGCAATTTATTTTTTATTTTTTAGCTCTAGATCTTGTTCATAGTATCAATTAAAACATCTAAATTATGCTTAGTTTAATTTAGATTTTTTTGATAAGAGGATTTGGAACTGAAAATTAAAAATAAAATTACAACTTCTATATCAAACTATATTTTCAAATTAGCAATATTTTGCTCATAGTCCACACCTACTTTAATATTGTAGATATTGGCCATATACAGGTGTAGTACAGTTCAACAGTCAAAAAGGGGTGGTACATACATCAATTCCCTTATTTGTAATGGAGTAATGGCTTTCTATTATGTACCCTGGATACAATGTGTACCGGTGCTGTAGATAATAGAATTTAGTATTCTTTGGTTAACATACGTCACAGAACCTAAGTTGAAGATTGAGTATGAGGAATCTAAAGATCGTAGGGTCAAATTGTAAAGATGAATTATCACTTGAAACAAGATCTTTTGCAAAAACATTAATTATCAAGCTTTATTCTAAATAAGTAGATAGCAATATTTAGGTTAAATCATGGGTAGCCAATAAAGTTGTAAAGACTCACAAGGAGCCTTTTAGGTTACTTTATGTTATACTTTTAGTATTTTCACTATTACATAGTTGTACATTATGGTTAAACAACAATTTTGGATTTCTGTTATATGGTCAGCTTGAAAAACTTTGAATTTTGATATCTTTTATCAAATATTCATAGATTGAATAAAGCAATCTTTTGATATAATCTGCAGAGCTAAATGAATAAAAGTTTGAAGAACTAAAGAACTCTAAAACGTCTTTTTGAAAACAATAAGAATAAAACAAACATTTACCAAATTCCATGGAACAGTAAATATTATTTTAGATATTCAACTTTTGTAATGATCAACTTGTGTGCTCTCACATCAATGCTTGTATGTTATCACAGGTAAAAAAAACAGGTCCACAATGACTAAGTGACAATGACTAAACCATGACTGTACAGTCATTTTACAGTCATTTTGTAATCGTTATTTAATCATTGCAATCATTGTCACTTAATCATTGTGGACTCGTTTGTTTACATGTGTATATTGCCTATGCTATTTTCCAAAATAACTACACTCATTCAAAATATTATTTGGAAAAAAACATAAGACCATTTTCAATTTGTATCACAAGTTCATATAGTAAGCATCCAAATTTTGATTTTTCCATCCTTGTGCTTATTCAAAACACACAAAAAACAAGCTCTACATACACTTTTGAGTGGCCCACAAAGGGCCAAAAATAGAAAATTGAGTGCATAGTGAGGCATGCGCAAAAAATCAATTAGAATCATGTAACTTACATATCAAACAAATCAATAGAGAAGGAAAAAGGGGATTCACATGCCATTCCGTCAAAACTGAAAGGGATACACTTGTCAATGTATTAGTGGTTCAAAATGGGATTAGTGTTTGGAACCCACCAACGCCATACTTGTATTTGTGTGAAATTAATTTGACTTACAAACGATAAGGGATATTTGAAATCTGATTTTTTTAATTCTTAACTGAGTTGGGTGGTTGGCCTCTGGTTATTTTGTATTTTAGGGGATACTTAGTCATGAAATCATGAGAATCTACAAAAACTTTCAAATGGTTTTAAAAAGTACATTGAATTGGGCAAAACATTCATCATAAAATGCACTTAGTCAAGTGCAAAAGTAGAGAATTGTGTATATTATCTACTTATAAGGAATTTCTCTAATTATTCACTTGGCTAGATGCACTTTTTGCTGATATTTTTTTGCACAAATACATGCGATATTTAGAAACCATTTAAAATTTGATGATTTTTGGTTATCTATATGTCTGGTAAATTTTTTGCCTTTGCGGTCTATAATTTTTATAAAAATTCTCTGAAGTTGTCACTTGTTTTCCAAACATATGAAGTTCAAGTGCGTGATTGTCAGCCTAGGTGAAAAAATGATAAATTTTGTGCATTAGACATAGATTAACCCCTAAAGGCCCAAGGGGTAAGGGCAAAACATAGATGTGTTATAAAATGGTACTTTTGTAATTTTGATGAAGTTTGCTTCAAAAATGAAAATAAGAATCATAATATTTAGTAATCATTCATACGGTCAAATATTCAAAAAAAGTTTTGTATTTTTATGTAATGAATTTAGAAACATTTATCATTTAATATCCACCAAAATTACAAATTTTACTCATAGATTTCAAAATTTGGCATAGTTGGTTAAAAATAGATATTTTATCCCAAACTTCAAAAATGCAATCTTTGAAACTGAGAGAACATCATTAGTTTCCCAAAATAGTAAATTTTACAACACTAGCAAATATTGAAGTGTTTGTCTTTGAAGAATTCTCCTTGCTCGAGTTTAACTTGGATTGACATGATTCAAGTTAAGTTGAAAAGTATACTTGATTTTCTATTACAAAAAATTTTATTTGGAAAAAGTTTTTTCTGTCTCGGATGGGCTGAAAAAACAGGCAGCGACCAAAAGATGGTCAAATGGGCGTACAAAAGATATATAAAAAAAAGAAACCTAGGCTTTTTATATTGATTTTTTGAAAAAATAGTTAAATTACAAGGTAACCAAAAAATCTATTTTTGTGTTGAGATCTCTTGCAAAGGGAATTGATATGTGTACCACACCCTTTGAACTATTGTACCACACCCTTTGAACTATTGTACCACACCCTTTGAACTATTGTACCACACCCTTTGAACTATTGTACCACACCCTTTGAACTATTGTACCACACCCTTTGAACTATTGTACCACACCTCGGGGTAAATTTAGATTTCTACCATCAAAAAGTTGAATTTGAGAATTTGGAATTCAGATTTCAACTTAGAGACCATGATTTAGTTTAGAATCATAAAAAAGTTGCTAATCAACAACACCCAATGAAAAAGCTTATCTTTTTTTACAAACAAAAGTAGAAGTAACACTCTTCTCCCTAGCTAAACTTTTTCAATGGGTGTTGTTGGATTGCAACTTTTTTTATGATTCTAGACTAAGTCATGGTCTCTAAGTCTACATTTGAATTCCAAATTCTCAAATTCAACTTTTTGATGGTAGAAATCTAAAATTTACCCTGGGTGTGGTACAATAGTTCAAAGGGTGTGGTACACATATCAATTCCCTCTTGCAAATTATGAACAAGGTTCTCAATACTATTTGTCATTTTTATTCTTTCACACTTGTACTTGTTTTTAATTAACTAACAATGTGTAAATAATTATGTTTGCCACAATACACTTCTAGCATAGAAAAAATATGAATCCTCCACAAGGCCCTTAAGAGTTGACACTCTAACATTTATTGGGCCTAGAGTGGATACATTAAAAGCGTGTGTGAAGTGTCTCTACCTTGTACGTACATTACTAAAATTATGAATAGAAAATGGCAATTTAGTACTGTGTCACAATTTCTTAATTATTCTCCTACTATTATACACAATTATAACTAATGTTACCCTCACAAGTACTAAGTTAAAGGTTTTAATATAGAGAAAAAGGACCATAGTAATATGTACATGTAATTGTGACGCCCAACGAAAATTAGACATGCTAAAGTGAGCCATGATTGTACTCAAAAACATAATAGGGTGTAAAGAATTTATTTTGTCCCAAAATACCAATTAAAACAATGAAGGAAACCCCTTGAAAGGGGTTCTTAGGGGCCTCGTAGAGGGCTCATATTTTCTGTACAGTGTGCATTTTTGCGTACATAAACACGTTTTTAAGTAACCCTTTCTCTTTCAATAAATACAATCAATAGAGTATTTAGCCTAAATTGGAAAAAATCAACTTCCGAAATATTAATTTTAGGCTTAAGACTAAAAGTCAAACTCATTACTAAAGTCATTTTATCTACTTTGTTTGCCACAATGTTCTTATTCAACTTTATTTGAAAGGCAATATCTATTATATGGGCTCAAAATTATTTTATAAATAAACCGTTACACAACCAAAATTTTGGAACATATTTTAAAAGCTCAACAAACTAGCCATTAACCTTGGTTTTTTTTTTTTTTTTTTTTTTTTTAATATAGAATTGAAGAATACGTTGAAGATCAGTATTTATATATTTCAGTACTTCATGCTTGTTGATAATTTTGTTTGAACTTATAATACTCAATTAGTTATTTGGCATCAACTACTTCAACTGCCCCAAATATGATGTAGCTTTAGTCCCCGCAAATCCAATGGACAACATTAAAGAACAAAAATTATAATAATAATGGCAAAATTAAAAAATATATAGTGACTTTCAAAATATTTTCTCACGTATAGTCATAAATCATTAAAATAAAATATGAAATGAATTTGGAAAAAAATACTCTAGTCATAAAAAATTGGGCAGCATACGGACAGCATACTAGATCTATTGAAAATCTATAGAAATACAAATGTAAGTGAGAGCCAAATAATTAGTTGGCTATCTATCTATTGCAACACAAACTTCAAATGCTAGGAATGCATTGAGATTTAACATTAATTTTAAGATTAGTGTGTTTTGAAGATCTCACAAGAAAGTAAAAAGATCTACTTGCTTTTGTGTAAAAAATAACAAACATTCATTGTTTCCAAAAGAAAACTATTTAAATTAAAAGAAAGGGTAAAAAAATGTGAACAATGGTAAAGATAAGATGTGGTGTATAATTGAAGAAAGTTGACAAGTTGACAGTGGTGGTTATGATGGAATTAGGAGTTTTTTCTTCTTAAATTTGTGCTCCTATTAGGCACTACCATTGGAGTATGATCCCATGATATCACTAATCCAATCATATGCAAATGATTCAAACATTTGTGTTGATTTAATGAAAATGAAATATTGTTATCAACATAATAATCTTTGAATTTTTTTTTTGTAGTTTGATGGATTTAACATCAACAAGTCTTCAAACAAAAATCCTTCAATGTACCTATGTCCTAAACAACAATAAACGTAAAGTCTTCTTAATAGTCTAGTGCACTCTTGGAGTGGGTTAACATGGATTTGTTCTTCTTTTGTTAGTGGCATCTATAGGTGCCAACAATGCATCAAAATTTTCAACTATTTGGTTCTACAAACTTATTGAAAGAGCATTAAAATGACAATGTAATCCAATTCCTTCAAAAATAAGTTATTCAACTAAAGTTGAATACCATAACACACAACATTTATCCAAAGAATGGAACATAAAAAAACTAGGGCTTGGAGGGAGTCGCAAAAGACAAACACAATTTTTCTTCATGGTTTGGTGATAACAAACATAATTGTAGTATTGTTATGCATCAAAGTTGTGGGAGCTGCAAGGCAAGGGATCCCTCCTACATTACCTTCAAGATACCAAGGCACCGGCAATACCCTTCAAGCTCTTCTCAATGCATCATGGCCACCAGCTCAAGGACCTTCTGCAACTTTCACATTCTTTGCTCCTCAAAGCAAAGCCGTCAAGGTAAATCAAATAAAACAAAACATAACAAAGAAGCTTCCATTGATGAAGCCAATAATTTTTATAGCTAAACATTGTCAAAAATTTTCCCATTTGTTTATCTTCTCATTAGGGAGAAGTTTAAAAAAATATATGCGATCATGTAGCCATGCTCCATCAAAAAGTTGTTATAAACTTGCAAGAAAAAAGAATGTAACTTTAAAAAATGACCAAAAACATAATGCAAAAATTGCCAAAATCGGTAGGTTTTATCAACATATATACATGTATGGGATGGCCATCCAAATAATTGAACAAAAGTAAATGTGTATATAGACTGTTTATGGAGTAGAGGCTTGAACCTTTGATTATTGGAAAGTATGGTGACGTGATAAGAGACGTATATATATTGGGTTCTATGTATGGTTGCTAATACCAAAAAAAATTAGTCCTTGCATATGTTTACAATGACTGCTATTGGATAGTTTGATAGTTACTGTGGACATTTGTAGTTGTTGTGAACAGTCATTTAGGACACGTTTTTTCTTGAAATATTTTTGACTTAAAAAACGATTGGTCCTTGCAAATGTTTACAATGACTACCATTGAATTGTTTAATAGTTGTTGTGGACATTTGTGATCGTCGTGAACCATTCATTTAGGACACATTTTTTCTTGAAATGTTGTTGACACAAAAGTTGTTGAGGGATGGGTGGAAATGTGCAGAAATACCCATGTCTATTCAATAATGTTGATACGCTAGCAGGGAAGACAATCGTGACCAGTGTGTTGCAATACCATATCATTCCAGGGAAAGCCTTATCATACCAACAAATGAGAAACCTTGTTGTAAATACGGATTACGTGTCCTCAACTGCATTTACAGGACATAAGTTGAACATCTCAAAGGGTAGTGTCAAACTGAATGGATATTCCGCCATCAGTGATCCTGATCTTAGCTACAAATTGTCGCAATCCATTCAAGGCATTAGCACTTTGTTGGTTCCCCCTGGACTCATTGTAAGTATCCCTCAAATCAAATTTGTAGTATTTTGTTCAAAGAATAAAAACATCCTGGGGTTGCTCTTGAGGCTTGTACTGTACACTGATGCTTGGATAAGTTCAACATTTGTAAGTGAATTGTATGGATGTTGTCAAGGTCCCACTTTTGTGTGTGTTTTGGGTTGAGCTAAATGGAGTGTTTACTTACAATCAATATTTGGATATGGTCAACGGTTTTTTCTCACTTGAGACATTAGCCTTATCCATGAATCATTGTATACATGCTTACATGTTGAAAATGCAAAAAAAAACCAGTTTGAGAGATGGTTGTCACTCACATATCCTTTGCTCACATCACCTTTATTTCTCCTGAAGAAATTGTATGTAAGGTGAAGAGTGGTTTTGGGAAAGCCAAAGATATGTGTAAACAAAACCTAACCCTAAACAATTTCAATGGATAGTGCTCTTTAAGCTATACCCATTAATTTAGGGAAAACCCCATTTTGGGACTTTTGAGTTTTTGCATCCTCAAAATAATTTTTATTGACTAATCTTTCAAAGACTCAAAATCCCTCTTTCAAAGACTATCCAAAGTTCCCAAAATAATGTTTTTTTTCCCAAGTCTATGAATATTGCGTGTTTTAATTGAGTGCAAATGTAGGGCAAATGTAGGGAAATGTATGTTTTAAGTGCAACCTTGAACTTGTATCCCATGGGTGATAGCATCTTCACCACATCCTACACATATGATTTATATCATTTTATTAAAGTTCACCAATTTGGATCTTTCTTCACATCCTGTTTCTTTTCAAGAATATGTTTGAAAGAATGATTTTTTTTTGTTGATAAACTCAGTAATCATCTAATTTGTGTGATTTGAAATGTTCGATTATTATTAGTTATATCTTTATGACAAACGTATATTTTGCCTACAATATTGGTGCAAAAAATGCAAGTGTGAGAAAAACAAGAAAGAGTTCCTTTTGAGGGAATTACGTATGTTAAAATTTGCAGATTGGATGTGGACCTCCAGCTCCAGCAGTGAAAGGTTATGGAAATAGCAGCAGTTCATCATGTAAGTTATACAAACATTGTACATTGGTATTGCATCACAAACAACATTATATATGTAGAGAGAATTGCTAAAGTCACATCCAAAATTGCTAACGCCACACCCCTACAAGTATGTATTTTGTAAATAAAATGCTATTTTATTTATTCAAATGGTCCATCATTCATTCAATCACAGCATTATCACCTTCTTGAAAGAAAGAAAACCAAGCACAAGTTTTTGTTGAATTTTAATTGCAACATTTCTATTTTATTTATTTATTTATGTTTTAAATACTTCAATATTCCTATATTTTTAATTTCAAATTCAAATACCTCCAATTTTTTTTGAATATAATATTAGAATGTTAATGGTGAAACAAATTTTTTGATCCAAATTTAAAAAATCAACATAGAATTCTCGTAGTTCATGCTCAAAGTACACCTTGGGCTATGGCTTTAGCAATTCCCTATATATAAATATAAATATAAATATAAATAAATCATCATATTTGAACTTGTTTGTTTTCAAAGGCCAGTCAAAGTTGATCACGTAGAAAATGAATTTGGTTGTTTACATAAAAAGCTTTTAATTGTTTAAGTTAATGAATGGTTTCAAAATAAATGAAAGATCTTTGTAATTAATGATGCACTTTACATATGTCAATTTATAATAAGCTTTTCTTGAACTTACAATTGTCATTGATGGCATTTTTGTATGCAATGTGATACTGTCATGCATATGGTGCTGTTGGTTTATGTTCCCTCTTATGCTCTTTTAGAATTTGCAAAAATGTTGATTCATTTTGTATGTGTAATGAGAGAAAACATGAAGTTGATAGATATGTTGATTTGTTCATGCCAAATATGCATATTTAATTTAAGAATAAGTAAGAACAAATGTTAATTTGCATACTAAGATTCATCTATGCAAATCAAAAATCATTAACATGTAATGATGAAGTAAGTAGCGTTGTTAGAATTGGTTTTATTTAATTTCTGTACATTTTTGTTTGAACACTAATTGTTCTATTCTTGTACTGTGTACTTTGTGGACAAATAGTATCAATGCAATTGGCTAAAATGAAATGCGTGGATGTAGGCATCACTTTACTAAGTGTGATTTCGAGCTTTTTGAACTTGGTCTTCTAAAGCACAATGGAAAATATGAGTTTATGTCAATGTTTTTGGTACATTGCCTTGATATCAAAACTAGATATTAACACTCCAATTTTTTTGTTGACAAGTTGATTTGCAAAGTTAATGATATGTCACGCATATGATGTTCACATAAACTATTGTTTGTGGAACGTTGGTTGAAACATGTTCCTTAACATGAAATTTAGCTCACATTGAATAATATGAGTGAATTTTTCTTGTTGTTGAGGATTGTTCAATAAATATTGAAGTTTTTATTACAAGGTGATCATAAAATTAAAAAATTGTAAAAGATTGCAAACCGTATATTCCATTTGCATAATTGGATTTACTACTGATATCAAATTTAACTCCAAAAAAACAAGTGGTTTTTGAAAAAGAAAAAAGGAGTGGGTACTGAAGTACAAGTCTTGGTACCAAATTAGAAGATATTAAGCTTCATGACAAGAGATAATGCATAGAATCAAAAGCTTGAAATTATATCTTCATTCGTTCCATAAAAAACTGTTTCATTCTTCCTAATGCACTTTTAAATAGATCAATTATTTTTGTGTCTAAAACTTAAAAGTGTTTATGATCAATCCAAACTCAAAGTTCCTTTTATGAAAATAAAAATGATCAGTTTTGATTGATTTGTGAGAAAAACACACAAAACTTGATAATGAAACAACAATGCTTGCTTCTTATATCAAAGTTCTTAAAAGCAGGCAAAGTATTGAACGTTTTGCATTATTTTCCTTATAAAATGCTTTTGATTGTAGTACTTTAGGTTTGAGGTATGCCAATTGAACAACAACCTAATCTACTGTGCAAAAAAAACTGTTATTATTTGAATAAAAAAAATTGTCTTTTGAAAAGTTGCCTTGGAAAATATTTGATCATGCCTTCAAAGGTTACTGATGGAGCTTACTTTGAAAATGTTTTGTTTAAAACTAGTAGGAAAATCATAAACTAGTTAAAATCATTTGTTCTTTGACTGCTACTAGCAAAATTTATACCATAGGTAACTTTAAATTCCTAGAAGTTGTATGTATTGTCAATTTTATACTTCGCATATTAAATTTCATTAAAATTTTCTAAAATTGCTTCATTTTGTAGTTGAATTAATCTTCCTTAAAACTATTGAAGATTGGACTTGTTTATAAATAGAATTAATAACTAGAAGCAACTTCAAAATATTGGAAAGTTTCTTCTAAAATACATTTATTTAAATTGGTGAAACCTTGTTTTCCTACTATCATTTGTAGTACAGTGGCCATGAAATTGGGGAACACATATTAAAAAAAATTGAATACAAAACTAGCTGCAAGAAAGTTCTCATACAAAGCCATTTTTTGTACAATCTTTAGCTTCCACATATAATAATCTCTTCAAAATGTGATTGGTGGAGGTTTAGATTTTAGCTAGCTTTAGTGAAGTGGGAAAAAAACTAGAAATCAACCTAAAACTATAGCTTTGACAAGCTCAATCAACATAGGGCCACTTTCAACAAAGGGGAAGTAAAGGGCAGTAATAAGCAAAAACAATTGCCTTCATGGAATGAGGTTGGTTCAAACTTGACAAGGAAGATTCTTTGCCCCACAACCTTTGGACAAGATCCCAAAATTTCAGCTATAGTGTAAATTTGTTTTCCCAAGTTGCCCTTGAGCAAACAATACTACATATTGCATCATAACTTTTTTTCTACCAATCAAAATGGTTTGAAAATTGTTGCATTAGAAAACTACTCCTTAAGCACACATCCTCTAATCTTCTTTATGAAAATATGTCTATTATTTTGCACATACTAGCCTGTTCAAAATTGCTATGTAGCCCAAAAAAAAACAATGTTTGAGCCTTTAGGGGTTAATGAACATTCTTGATTGATGCATTGTTTTCTTACAATAAAATCTAGCTCAATTGAACCATGAGCCAAGGTTTTATCCTCTCGTGCTTGGTTTAAGGAATAATATGTTATTTTTGCAATGTCTGAATGAAGTTTTAATTGCTTATTAAAGAAATCTGCAATACATTTATATAGTTTTTGAATTGAAACGTGCCAAATCATGCAAAATCATGCTTGTCATCTTTTGACCCATACGCCCGTACACTCATACCAAATGTGTTCATCAAATAAGGAAACAAAGACCTTTTATCTTAAACAAATCCACCTAAATTAAGGTAAACAAACCTATACCTAAGCGTTTAAGGGTTTGGGATGTCATAATGTCTTGGAAAATTCAGGAAAAAAATTTGTAGGATTAGCCTTTCAACAAGCTATTATGGAACACCATGTTTTATGGAAAAAAGTATTGTAGAATATTTTATATTAAAGGGCAAAGTTACATCTCATAGGATCCTAAAAGCAACTATATATTAATTCTAAAACTATGTGGATGTGTTTCTACAATGGCACTTAACGGTCCCAATCCCAACCCTCCCATACCAACCTAGCAACCAACATGTGGTGGGATTTGCTTGAGCAAGTAGTGTTCACTGCTCCAACTTGGGTTCAAGAATGTATGGTGAACACCTCAAATGTAAGGTGTGAAATTGAGAGCTACTTGGGAATGAATATGACTACCTTAATGTGAAGAAAGCTCACACTATTCAAAGCCTCCCAATTGAAACAACTTGTTACTAGTAAGTTCAATCTCACCCGTCCATCAAATCCTTCGTCTCCAAATCAATTCTTCCCTTCTCTTCCTCTTCCTCTCCACACCAACTTATGCTTTTCTCTCATCAGAGGGAAACACTCACCTTGCTCCAGCTATAGCTCTCGCTCCACACAAAATCTAACCTCGACGTATTCTATCAAAGAGAACCACTCTTAGTAACAGCCATGGCAAGTTCAAATTGAACCTTCAGCAAAAAAACACAACAGTAGCATGAAGTCACTTAAATGTCGAGCTGTGCAATAAACTAAAACAATTGTCCTACAAAAGTATTCCTTTGAAGACAATCGATCCTGCAGAATCACAGACGAATTCGCAACGAGCGAGTGACACAAGTCTCCGAACAAGGGCTGGTATTGTGAGTTCCTAATTATATGCGCCCTGTTCAGAGCTTCTTGGCAATTTTATATATATATCAACTATGGACGTGGCGCCTTGGTTCTGCTCTGTCCATTGCTTCAGTTTACGGTACAATCTCTCTCTCTCTCTTTTGCTTCGACATACTTCAGGTTATGATTTGAGCTGAAAGATCAGACTGCATTGACTCGACGTAGGTCTCATCACTGCATGCAGATTACAGCCACTGTAAAGTTTACCATAGTAGGTAAATTGGGAAAAACTATGGAGGGACCATTTTGTACTCCACCTTAATCTCACATACAGTAAATGTAGGTAGAGGTATAGCTCAAAGTTGTAATATATTTGAGATTCTTGGAGGCAATCATTATACTGTTGTGCAAGAATGTGTTTGCTTGTTTTTTTGTAATATGCTAAATTGTACATAATAATAGAAATAATGAAAGTCCCAGAATGTACTGCTTTTTGTAGTTTACCTAATATGGTGATTGTTTCTATATCTCGATGAGGTTTTTGCTTTGGTCAGTTTGGAGCTGATTCAATACCTTGCAGAGTATTTATTTTTGCTAAAGAGTTTTGAGGTGTGAAAGTTACAATTGCTGTTGAAGATGGCAAACACGACGTTGATGAAGCTATTGCAAGCCATGATTGTGGTGCAAGCTATTAGTGGAGTGCAAGTGGCCGTGGCAGTGGTGTACGTCGTGGGAGGAGCCGCGGGATGGGACTTTGCGCCCACTGCTTCGTATTACTCTGACTGGGCTTCTGAACTCATTTTCATGCCCGGTGATAAACTCAGTAAGTCTGGCCTAACGTAAGCCTTTCTATGTATTCTTGGTCATTCATTGTGTACACAGGGAAGGGTGAATCATGAAAGACCTTTCCATTCATAATGATAAAGTTGTTATCAATAAGCTTGTAACAAAAATACTTCCAATGGGGAGAGGGACTACTCATATAATTGAGGTAGGTAGCTCAAATTGTGTCCCTTCACATATAATGCTTCCCATAGCTAGGTAGCCCAAGAATGGATATGACGTGGTTCTTGAATGGACTCTCCTTAGTCTTAAAAGAAACAATGTTGTTTTTTGCAAGAGTCAATGACACTCCTTGATGATTTCATCTCATTTCTTTATAAGCTGCAAGGGAAAGATTTATGGGAGACCTAGAATCACAAATAGGTGCCTACTACAAAAAAGATTGAAAATTCATCAACAAATTCAATAATGCTTCACAAAATATGAAATATAATTGTGTTACATTTAGCATCCATTTCTCTTTGTCAGACAAAAAAAAACTTCATGTCTTGGAAAAGGCCGTGAAAAAACAGATCAGCCCTTAAATTGTCGATTTTTGAGCTACCGACCTTATGGAATTTTTGTGTTGTTGAACATCTAGAGACCTCCTAGCAAAATGTTTTCAGTGTGTTGCAAAATTAAAGCAGTTTTTGGGTTATTACTACTGGAGCTTAATAGGTAATCCACAATTGGTTATATGTGTCATTGATTCAAGAGATGTTAGCCTAGAGCATCGTGCTTACCTTGCCTCCCCATGACCAATCTCTGTAATGTTTTGAAGAGTTCCTTTGGTACAACCTAATTTTGCTGAAATACCATGCTGAGGTGTCACCATCTGCACAGTTGAAGGTATGAATTTATCACCTCGGTAATCAATTAAGCAAACCAGACGTTGTGGTTTGATCCTGCAGGTTTTAGGTATGACCCGACTGACCACAACTTGCTACGAGTGAACATCAGCGATTACGCAACCTGCAACACCTTGAACCCCATCCAACAGTACCAGTCCGGCCACGACCTCATCACTCTGGACAATCCAGGCGCCTACTGCTTCATCTGTGGATTTGCCGGCCACTGCGAAGGAGGCGGCATGCTTATCAAGCTGGCGGGGATGGGATCTGTACCGGCGGTACCTCCACCTCCGAAGACTCCTCCTCCACCACCACCGGTGCCGCTAAAATCATCTCCACCACCACCAGTCCCGCTAAAATCCCCTCCACCTCCACCGCCGTTACAGTCTCCACCTCCACCTGTTGCAGAAGTTCAGTCTCCTGCTCCAGCTCCTCTCACCGGCCACCCTCCATCTCCAGCGTATCCTCCACCTCCAAAACCTCCGGTATATTCACCACCACCTGCTGTTGTAGCTTTACCTTCACCGCCATCGCCACCGTTACATTCCTCTCCAAAGTCACCATCATGGCCTCCGCCATCTCATCAAAACCAGACAAATGATTCATCTCCTTCAACACCAGGAGCTCCTCCACCAATGCTCACTGCTGCTCCTCCTGACGCTTTCAATGACACACCAGCTCCATCGCCTGATGATTTTGATCCGGACACTGCAAGTCTTGCTCGCCATTTCAGAATGGGCTGCTTGGTTTCTAGTTTGGTCATTGCAGGTGCCGTCCTTTTCTGGTAAGGTAGACATACCCATTCCCAAGTGGCACTCAATTTTGCACCCTATTTTTGAGGTGTGCACAATCCACTCTTGAACCCAAAGTAGAGTAGTGAATGCTATTGCTTTGAGAGAGTTGGGATTAGGACCATCAAGTGCCATTAGAGGAATACATCCAAATATTAAGAGGGTTGGGATTGGGACTGTCAAATGCCATTGTAAGAACACATCCAAACAATTTCAAGGTTAGTTTATAGTTAGCTCTTAGGGACCTTATGAGCTGCAACTTTGCTCTTCAATATAAAATATTCTACAATGCTTTTTTCCACAAAAATGATGTTCCATGATAGCTTGTTGAAAGGCTAAGTAACCTTCAAAAAAATTTCTTGAATTTTCCTAGACCTTGGGGTACCCAAAAGCTTAAACGGTCGGGTATGGGTATGTCTACCTTAGCGGTAGGAATGTGGTGTAATCGTAAGTGATTCATATTTTCAAATTTTAATTTGCAAGACCTTGAGAATGGCTGAAAAAGACTAGTGTTGTGTTCCAAAAACTACAGATTTTGTGAAATTGAGGATACTGCTTAATTGTAAAACTTAATGTGTGTTCAAAATGTCACTGTATTGGATTTCTATGTTTCTCTATCACGGAGATGAAATTTAGTATGGAAGTGTGAATGGCTATATATTAGGGCTTGGTGTCTCTGTTAAAACCTAAACGCCTTTGATGTCTTCAAACGATGCCATGGGTAATCCAGAGAGGATTATTGCAAAATCTGGACGTACAGAGACTAGTTTGCAAAGTTGCAAACCGGATTTGTTACTTAGAGTAGACTTCCATGCTGCCTTCAAAATCGGAGAATTCAAAGAAATGATAAAGAATTTTACATTACAAACTGTTATAAGTTTTACATTTTTTGGTCAACATGGAAGTTTGCACTTAGTTCATAGGTTGTCACAAAAGTTACAGGCTGTCTTATTAGGTGGCAATTCATACTATGTCCTAAATCCCACTTTGCACGTGTTAGGTCCATGCCAAATCTCGACTTTATTGAAATATAAAGGACAAAACGAATGATACATTGAAAGAAAGCCTTAATTGTATTCAAGGAATATTCATGCAATTTTTGACTTTCATGATCCTAAACATTTGGACATCTCCTGATGTAGGCATGTGTGTTTAAATTTGGATATATCTAAATCATTACTTATGGACTTTAAATAATCCATAAATAACTACACATGAGATTCTAAATACCGTAAGCAAGAAGGGTGAGGGTTGCAATGGGGTGGGGGTGGAAATGGCTTTGAAGTTGGTTGCTCCGTACCACCCATAGTTCTCTTCCATTGTAATAAAAATAGACCCACAATGTGATATAACCAATATAGCTCACAAACTCTCCAAACTTGAACCACAAACAGAACTTATGAAAAGCTATCAAAGATTTGTTGCAGCATTGTCATATTTCAAGAAGCAAAGATAAAGTAATGCCAACCATTCAATTAGTACGGAATTCATTATCTTCAAAGTAACTATGTACCTTGATTAGTAATACACTTGAGAGAATGCAAGTAATTATTTCAAGAAAAGGTAATAATAATAAGGAAAATTTTCATGGACCTCTAAAGTTTGCAGTTAGCAATATTTACATAGATACCTCGGTTTTTTCAGAAATTACACAAACATCCTTGGATCAAAATTTTCAAACAATTGTTTTGTTGTGCATGTCACTTCCTACTCCCTTTGTGTGTACATTATTTCTTTCCTATTATGCATGCGCATAAAGGAAGAAAGGAAGTGGCATGCACAACAAAATTAACACCTAAAAATTTTGGTCCAAGGGTAATTGTGTCATTTCTGAATAAGAAGAGGTATCTATGTAAATATTGCAAACCCCAGGGGTATCATGAAATTTTCCCTAATAATAAATAGTAGGGTAGGAGCACCCATAACCTTCAAATTATGGGTTTTGAACATGATGATTATTAATAAACATCTAGCAAATTATAAGATTCTATTAACAAAGAAAAAAGGATGAGTTTGCACTTTCAAATGTATTGTTTGGATACTATGAGAGTAAGTTGTGAATTTTTAAAAAGCCATCTACAATTGCACCTAATACCAACACTAAGGTTCCATTTCTACATATTGTACATCCTTGTAATTATATCTATTCACTTCCACAAGTTTTCCAAAATTTTAGAGGTGATGGTGATGGGTGTTGCTACCTTACTCTCATTCCAAAGCACTTCTAATACCTTGTGAGTTGATTGTTTTTTGAGCTCACAAGAACTTATTAGAGTTAATAGTGGTGTTAGGGTCACTTCCTACATCCAACATCTCATTTGTGCAAGCCCCACCTCAATGCTAAACCCCAACTCTCTTGAATTATGAAGAACAAAAAGAAATACCCAAAAAAATAAATGTTTTATGCAAAAATATTGATGGGTTTTGAGTTGAAACTTAGGATTAGCAAAATGGGGAACCCAAACCTTGAGTGAAGTCCCATCATCTTGTAGCCCAAAACTTTCAGAAAATGCTTGACGATATGCAATGAACAAAGGCACCAGACATAGTGTAAAGCGCCCCTTAATGTACACCTAAGTTACTATTTACTATGATATTGTAAACAAGACGATTGGGCTGTCTATTTCCACCTTGGCTGACCACTTCATGCTGCAATCAAATGCTTTCTTTCTACGTGGTGCATACTTCCACCTCTTTTCTACAAATCAATGCAAACATGACCATGTATGCAATTCGTGGACTATGACTCGGATTCACCATCAGACAAGCAGTCGTCCATTCTAAATCCTCAACTCTCTCAAGTTAGACTATAGCAGTCACCACTGTCTCGAGACAAATGGACTTCTGAACACACTCCACACTCGGGATTTACATAAAACGTGCGATTACTTATTACTGTACAATTAGAGAAAGTTCGCACAGAAGAATCTAACAAAATTGGACATTAGAAATTGGGAATTGATATGGACACACCGGGGGTTGATATATGCACACCCTGGGGTAAATTTTAGATTTCTACCATCAGAAAGTTGAATTTGAGAAATTTGAATTCAAATTTGGAATTAAAGACCTTAATTTAGTTTAGAACCATAATAGAGGTTGCAATTGAAACAACACCCAATGAAAAAGCTTAACTAGGGGAAAAGTGTTATTTTTACTTTTGTTTGTAAAAAAAGATAAGCTTTTCCATTGGGTGTTGTTCAATTGCAACCTCCTTCATGGTCCTAGACTCAATCAAGGTCTCTTAGTCCAAATCTGAATTCAAAATTCTCAAATTCAACTTTTTGATGGTAGAAATCAATAGTTTACCCCCCAGAGGGATGTGCATATATATCAACCCCCGATGTGCACATATCAATTCCCCAGAAATTAAGAAGTAAATTCTAATTAAGTAAACCAGATCAGAACTCATGGCTCAACCACGATATTCAACAAAGCGTTCAATTTCACTTCCAGCAGATCTGGTGGAGCACTGACTCAGCACAATACACCAGAAGCCCTTGGTAGCATCCACAAAACTGCTGCTTCGAGACTGACAAGACCAAAGCAGAGAATCACCCTAAAAATTCAAGGCAATTAGATGCTTAATGTAATCCATGGCCATCTCAGAGAAGACTAATTTACAATCTGTTTTTCAGCGCATTCCTTCGAAACAACAATGACATGAAATGTAGAGAAAATCAAATGGCAAGAAAAACCACCGACGAATTTGAAATTCTTTGATTTCGAATCTGACATCATTCCGCGAGACATACATTGGAACAAGACGCCATGAAGATCGTTGTAAGAGTGTATCAAGTTGCAAAGTTTTCATTTATAAGCATTCATAAAGGGATTGCCCATTATCATCAAACTTTGTCAAAATTTGAGCTGTGGTCATGACACAGAAAGTTGCAGCTATGTTGAGAGCAGGAACTTACTTACATCGATGACTGCAACTGTATGCACTTATACACCAACACAAGGATTGCTCCCTGTGGTAATGGAACAGCCTTGAGTACACCTCCTCCAAGCCAGAGTGCCAAGGCAACAATAGCAGCTACACCATGATACGCCCTTCCGAAGACTCTCATGGTGACAATGAGTGCCACCATTAGAGCAAGTCCCTTTTCTCCTCCCATTAACCACGCAACTCCTGACGCAAGCCTGTACCCTACTGCAAAGTCTTTCCAAAATGCCAATGAACCTACAAGTAGACCCAGGGCAGTTTGGGCACCCAAGGCATGCCACAATGCAGACACCACCCACAGAAACAGCAACGCCTCCCTTCCAATACTTTGCAAGTCCATCTGCTTCATGTCTTCCTCTTCAGGAGGTTTGCCACGGTTTGCGTGGTTTCTGGAAGACTTTTTCTTGTTGTTGCTAAACATGCCAGTACTGGGATAAGTATAATAATAACTCTCCATATTGGAATACTCGTTTTCATACGAGTATACAGGGTAACCCCATTCCGCATTCTCATACGGCGCTCTTCTATAATGAGCTTTGTGAGGCGAGCGTGACCACGTATCCCTCTCTCTCCTTTGGTATACCTGTTTTCTTCGAGATGATTTGACTTGCTCTAACAAAGAGCTGTCATACAGTTTCCTGCTTGTCTCATCAGACAAAACCTAACGACGTCAAAAAAGCAAAGTTGTTAGAGGTGACACTTATAGAAGAAAGGGAAAATATCAAAAATATCCCTCAATTCTTTCAAAATATCAAATATACCCTTATATTATTTGAAATATCAAAAATACCCCTAACTTTGTGTAGGAATATCTATTATACCCCTAGCTTAATATCTTTGAGAATATCATTAACACCCCTAATTTTTTGTGCCTCTTCATTGCAACTTTTTTTGAATATCAAAATGAACAAAAAATATTATGTAATCATTGCAATGGCTTTTACCATAATAGACTTACATGCAAACACCCTATAAAGAGCTTAAAGAGCTTGCTTCCAAGATTTGGTTTGCATTCAACTTATATTTAACTTTTGTACTTTTCATTATCCAAGTATTTACAAAAATTTGCAAAAAGACGCACAATAGAGTTGGGAATATTTTTATAATTCAAATAATACAAAGTTATATTTGATGTTTCATAATAATTGAGGGTCCCAAAGAACTAGGGATATAATTGATATTCCTACACAAAGCCAAAGCCAAGGGTATTTTTGATATTTCAAATAATATAGGGGTATATTTGATATTTTGAAAGAATTGAGGGGTATTTTTGATCATTTCCCTAGAAGAAACTTTCCATGCTGGATTATACCGAAGCCAATTAGAGAACGTTTCCTAACATAGTGTATAATGGCCACGGTTTAAATAAGCTTCGCTCTAAAATTCATAAAAAAACTTATAAATGTGCGTGTACTGAGAATAACTTTAGAAGAAAAGAATCCAGGAGTTTGATTTGCTTTGGAAAGTTCATCAAACAAATACAAATAGACAGGTGAAGTACCTCATATGCAAGGCGAACGCTCATGAACTTTTCATTGGCATCCACATCTTTATTCACATCTGGATGCAACTGCGCATACTAAACATGTAAGTGCTCATATATTCTTGAGTTCCACCAGTAAGCCGCCAAAATCATTATTTTCCTCATCAAAGCAAACAAAATGTTGTTTGCACAAAAATAAATTGTGCACATAAACTTATCTGCAAATATGAACCAGATAGAGCACCAGGAATCAAACAAGATTGCATCCATGGAGTGAAAAGTCTTTGCTGAAATCTACAAGAATTCCAAAAAACGTTGATAATGCCAATATAATTCAACAAGACGGAGGATTTTGAAACCTGACGTGCGAGCTGCCTGTAGGCCAACTTAATAGCCGAAGCTGTTGCTTGGCGACGCAAGCCTAGCACCTTGTAATGATCTACCAAATCGATTTCCTGTGAATAATAGCTCCTTTCTTGCCTGCCGCCATCCTCTTCTCGTTTTGTACAACACGTGACATAAGATTTGAAAATGTGCCACCTTCCAAATATATTAAACGGTCTTCTCTCAATATATGTCAGATCTTTAAGACTCGTGAACCTGCATAACAAAAAACTGACATAAGCTACAATACAGACAAGCAAGTAGTAATATAAAGATCCTCAGTGTGATCCCAAATATAATTTTTACATTTTGCTCAAGTGGCTAAAAACAATGCTAAAAAGCTAAAAATATCAAATTCAACACTGTAAAGTCCACAAGTCTTTTTAGCTACATCAGATTTTTGGTTGCAATTCTGCAAAATTTAGCCAATTTAAAGATCGCTATTCCTCACAGAGCAATGAAGTAGCAGAATACTATTATATGACCTTATAAAAAATTCTACATTGTAGAATTTCGACTCAAAATTGGAGAAAGCAAATATGAGCTACGAAAAAATACCTAAGTTAGCTTACATTACATTAACGCCATTTCCAAACCGCTCAAGACTCTTGAAAGATAAATTCAACCACGAAAATGACTAAAATTTCAAGAGTGAATTTTCGAGTAAGGATACCTCAGCTCAAGCCGAGCATTGCAGCACCGAATCAAAGCCCCGCAAGACGAGCTCAATCTGCCTGTTCGAAGAAATGGCATACGCATACGCCTCCGGTGTGCAGAATTTTCACGAATTTCTGTCGAATTCGTGAAACGTATTTGACCTAGACTACTGCAATGAGTGTCGCCTTTCTTCTTCAAAAAAGAAAGAGCTCCGGGTGAGTTTGTTGTCAGGAGGCGTGAAGTTGGCGAGGTGTTGGAGAAAGAGGAGCAGCATGGAAGGATGGCCCCCATGGCCCAGGGTCACCTCGTTCAACGTCGAATTCGGCGTATCACCGCCATCGCCATGACCATGGCTTGGCTATGGCGTGGCTATGGCGTCCGTTGAATGCGAAGGATGCGAGGTCGCGAGAGAAACGGAGGAGCGCGGGTGCCGGGTCGGTGTCCCGATCGTGCCGCGGTCATTGTTACCGCTTCTTTACGAAAATTATCTTTGAGCTACTTTAAAGTGAAGTTATAAAAAATGTGAATTAACAAGAAACCACTTTAAAGTGAAGTACTAAAGCCCTGAGATGTTAACCTCTGGGTGCCCAGCCCAAATTTGTGCTAGGTTGGACCTTGTTGCAAATAATTTGGCATTATAAGGTCAGAAATAATATTTAGAAGAATTAGCTTTTGATTCCGCACAATGCTTAGGGTCTGCAGATGTATGAAAAATTTGGTAAACATTCATCACATGAATCAAAATATTATAATGGTCAAAGTGAGCATATTGCTGAAAATGGAGAGGTTAGATTTGGGGCGCTAGGGCGCTCAGGGGTTAACTCCTATGTGCCTGAGCACCCCAAATCTGACCTCTTATAATTCAAAAAGTTGCATGTTTGATTTGTCATAATCTTTTCATTGGTACACTCAAATCATATGTCCTTCTTCTTATATTTCAAGGCTTGTCTCCCCTATCAATTGATATGGTTAGATTTAGTGGATCTTATGATGACAATTTGGTTGGATTGAGTTTGATTGGGTTTAGGTTTTAGAGAACATGGGTTGGGCTCTCACAGGTTAAGAAACTTTGCCTTGATTGGTTCAAGAATCATTTTTATATGGGGAGATAACAAACAAGGGCATGAAAACAAAAAATGTTACAATTAGGGGCACAATTTCAAAATAATGTGTAAAATCTTCATAAAAGAAATGGGTTTGGATATTGGTTGATTTAGATACATCACATTGAATGTTAGTTAATTTTCAAAAAACTTAAAGGCCTATTCAAATCAAGCCTAAATAAAGAAATTTTAATGAAGGGGATGGTAATTTTTGGAGAGACCTCTTAGTTTTTTAGAAGTTAACTAGCATTTAGTGTGATGTATTTGAATCAACCAATGTCCAATTTACAAAAATTATGAAATTTTACAAATTATTTTGAAATTGTGCCCCTAGTTGTAAATATTCTGAAATTGTGCCCCTAGTTTTAATTATTTTGAAATTGTGCCCCTAGTTTTAATTATTTTGAAATTGTGCCCCTATTTGTAATTATTTGAAACTGTGCCCTATTTGTAATGTTTTTCATTTTCATGCCCATGTTTGTAATTTTCCCTTTTTATATTGTTCTACCTCTTTTTCTTTACTAGGGCCATTTTATTTTAGGTTTCAGGTTCAATTGGATAGTGTGGACTGTGGAGTTCCAAGAAAACCTTTGTATAGATATTTCCCAATAATACAAGTATGTTTCAATTCAAAAACTCACTTTTTTTATTCAAAAAACAATTTCTCAAATTTGACTTTAGTAAGTACATAAGATGAAAAATAACAAAAAAACATTATACATAGAACTATTATGCCCACGAACATCAATGCTTTTCACTTAGTTGTATTTTTTTATTCCACAAATTTGCATCTTGAATTTTTAAAGATTAATTTGAAGAATATATGTTTGGAATAAACAATTTGATAAGGTATTAAGCTACTTCTTCAAAGAAAATTGAAGTTTTGTTTCTTCATATGGGTTAAATGTTTAAAATTTGATATCTCGCCCCTCATTGCAAAAGTGATTTTGGATTGTTGGTTCCAATTTCCATCCAAACAATGATTGTTACAATTCAATTTTTTATTTGTATTAATTGCATTTACATAGCTTTATTGTATGCACATGTGAATAAATTGTAAAGTTGACATTTTTTTAATTACTATACAATCATATAGTTCATCTTAAGCAACACGCAATTATGCTTTGGAGAGTTTGGAGTTAACCATTTTTTGTCCATGTCTACTAACTCCTAAATTTAAATTTGAAGTTAGATGAGTTGTTCAAAAGCTCTTTAGTTTCTTCTTACTTTTGTTTAAAATGTCATGACCCCAACCTTACATTGAGCATTCAGAATGTACATTTTGCAAACAACTGACTTCTAATTGATTTAAAAATGTTATTTTGTAAATGAGTTTACCATAGACAATGTTTATGAAACACCATATTCATTATTATGGGAGGTTTCCACTAAATTGAGAGGTAATTGAAAGGAAATTCAACAAAAGGTTTTATTGTAATTTAGCTTGAGCTAGATTGCAATAAACCTTTCAACATTGACCTAAAATTAGAAGGTTTTATGTCAATTCAGCTAAAAACTTTACTTTTAATGAAAATTGTTGATTTAGGTCAAGATCAACATGGTTATTTTGAGAGGTGCCCAATCTCCCATTTTAACCACGAAATGCCCAAGGCACCACATTTTGGTGCCGACAACATTTTGAAGTGCAATTGAACTTAACTAAGTTTCTATTTTTGGTGTTTTGTATTTTAGAATTATTCTTTTTGAAGTCCAGCTTTAGCATCAAAAACTTGATTTTGAAAATTATTAATTATGGATTTTTTGTTCAAGATTTTGCGTAAGGGTGTCCATTGCAATCTTGACTTTTTTAGTGTTGAGAGCTCATGAAAATGAGCCTCAAATACACTAGATCTTGCAGAAAATTTCACACTAGAAATTTGTTTCAAAAAATTGTAAAAGAAATTTTGGAAAGCCATAAATGGATTGGAGTTACGTATGTTATGTTGTTTAACCTAATATTTTTTTGGTGACCAACATTTTAGATTTGACACGTGAAAAGAGGATTGAAAGACTTGAAGTCATTCTTGCAATTTTAACACCCTCTTGATCAAACATTATAATCTTTCAATCCATAAGTGATGTTGTTGTGTTTTCTTTCCTATGTGATTTCTAACATATCTAGTTTGAATTAGTATGGCTACAATTTTAAAAAAAATGATAATACTTATCAAAATGTTGGCTTTTTGTTCAGTTTAGAGCAAACTCCTAGAAGCTCAAAAAAGCCTTGGGCATTTAGGGGTTAATGAATATGGTGTTATGAGTTACTTATAAAACTAAAAACATAAACAATTAGCTATGATGCAAACATCATCACGCATTTCAAACTGAGCCATGGTGACATTGAAAATGATTCTTTTTTGGAAGTAAGTGTCAAATAAAAATATGATTAATTTGTGATCAACATCTTACTTTGCTTGTATATTAATTATGTAGTTGGTGGTCTTGCAAAACATGTGATCATGGTAATTGATATAAATAACAGCATTTATTAACCCCTGACCGCCCCAGCGCCCCAAATCTAGTCTCTCCGTATTTATCAATTGTTGTATTTGACTATTATAAATTTTTGATATGTGCAATGAAAGCTTCTCAAATTTTTCACATAGTTGCAAACCTTAGATCTCATACAATATTAATAACTAACTCTTCCAAATGTTGTTTTTGAACTTACAGTGCCAAATTGTTTGCAATGACGTCCAATACGCCAGAATTTTGGAGTGGCGCTTTGGGGTTAAGAGGCACGTAATAATTAGAAAAATCCTTTACTGCAACTTGATCTATCACTTGGATTTGTGAAAATGGTTTTGTTTTTAAGTGGAAATGAATCATCATAAATGTAAAAAAGCAAAACCTCGTATCAAGAAACCAAAGATGAAAACGCCTAAAGCATAAAGTAAAAGAGTCTACTTTCAAAGACTAAACAGAAAAAAATTTCTTAATAAAATGTTATAAACATTATCATCAAATTCAGTACTTGCGTATTAATTTCCTATTAATTTTTGCTACTTAATATTTAAAAAATGCTAATCTTTTTGAGAAAATTCCAAAGTTGAACGAGATTTTACATTTCTAGGGATGGAAAATGATTGATCGATTTCATCCGTTCAAGAGTCATGATCGGAGGGCTGTACAGTACAAGTGATACGATCTCCCAATCGTAGCCGCAGATATGTAACTTTGGTCACGAACGGTTCAGATGTGATACAATCGGGGATCGATCTGGGCCGTTCGATGAGAAATTAGGGCTTGGAGCTCACAAAGGCAGAGGTGCTCAACATCGTCGGTCTCTTTGTCTGCTTTCCTGTGGTAACTTATCGTCGGAGGAGCCTCCGACATAATTCAAGGACAGCACCATGACGACGCGGCTGAAGAAGAACAGGAAGAAAAGGGGACACGTGAGTGCGGGGCACGGGCGAGTGGGCAAGCACCGCAAGCATCCGGGAGGTCGTGGAAATGCCGGAGGTATGCACCACCACCGCATCTTGTTCGACAAGTACCATCCCGGGTACTTCGGCAAGGTTGGGATGCGGTACTTCCACAAGACCATGAACAAGTTCCACTGCCCTATTGTCAACATCGACAAGTTGTGGTCGTTGGTGCCGGAGGCTGTGAAGGAGAAGGCGGACGGAGACAGCAGTGCTCCTCTCTTGGACGTCACTCAGCACGGATACTTCAAGGTTCTCGGGAAGGGCGACTTGCCGACGCAGCCCATGGTCGTCAAGGCCAAGTTCTTCTCCAAGCTCGCTGAGAAGAAGATCAAGGAGGCCGGTGGTGCCGTCATTCTCACTGCTTAGGGTTTGGTAATGCGAACCCTGATTAGGGTTTGGGATGGGAACCTCGCTTATGGTTGTAAGCAGAGCCGGTTTGCATTGTTTCGATGCTTCTCGGTTTTTCCTGAAAATAGAAGTTCTAATTCACAGAAACTTTGTCGCGTTTGTTTTTCTCTGCATCTGAGCTTTCTCGTAATTCTGTACTGCTACTTCCTGTTGTCTTTCACATTCCTAGTCACTTGTGCTTAAGGTTTTCCATTTTGTGAGATGAATCATTTTTTCCCTGTAAGGTAGCAGCACCCATGACCATTAAGGGTTTTAAAACATGATGATTATTAATAATAAACATCTAGGAAATTATAGGATCCTATTAGCAAGAGAAAAATGATGATCCTATTAGCAAGAGAAAAATGATGAGCTTGCACTTTTGATGTATTATTTGGACACCGTTATAACAAGTTGTGAATTTTTAAAGAGCCAACTGCAAGTTGTACATCCTTGTAATTACATCTATGCACTTTCACAGATTTTCCAAGATTTTAGAGGTGATGGTTATGGGTCTTGCTACCTTATCCACACTATAAGCCGTTTAGCTTCCTATGTAGTTTTCTTTTCTCTCTCGTAGATTTCAACTTTACGAGTTGAATTTTAGGTCACGTAATTAGGGGTTACTGCTAGCTGGTATCAACTTCTTAGTGACACAATATCCTGCGATTTAAAGGTTGATAAGCTTGTGTGTGGTTTCTCGATATATTGATTACTAGTTTGATTGGATGTGCATTTAATTCTTTACTGGTAACCCTAAAGAACTCACAGTTCCAAATTGGTCCTTTTGTTTTGTTAGTATGTTTTATTATGTCGCATGGGAGCCTTCTTTACTTTTAGTTATATTTGTTTTTCTCTTACACATGCAACGTTCTTCGTTGATTATGGTGATTTAAATTTAACCCCTTTGAGTTTATGTTTTTGCCGATATTGGCTCCATGATTAGTTTATTATGAGAAAGAGCACATAGTGATACGTATTGTGGTTTTCTGAAATTGTTAGTTGTTCGAGTTCACATTAGTATGCTGTTTGTTGTGAACACATCTCATGCCTGTCCATCTTCATATCTTTCTATGCTAATGTACTTTTCATTTCAATGTTTCTGAAGAGTTCATAATTTTCAGTGGTTCTGGTGAATTTATCATTTTCAAAGGCAGTGGATGGATACATGTTTAGAGATAGTGGTGAGTAAATATGTAACTACAAAATTGTAAATATATCTGTATTAGATTTGAAAACTTAGCACATTTAGCTCTATTTTCAGCCTCTTGTGCTAATCACGTTTGATATTACTGGTGATGAGTTTCTATCTGAGATCAATCTGCCACAATATGAACTGAGGGACTCTATAGAAGTGGTTGTGTTTAGGCTTGTATCGAGATTTTTTTTGGGTGAGGTTGGAATCTCACATTGTTCTAGGAATTTTTGGACTCGTCTTTGACAAAGCTTTTATTTATTTTAGTGTATGGAGGTTGTTCAAATCATTTCTCGATCATCTGAGATATGGTCATATTAGGTGAAACTATGTGTTTTATGATGTGGGTGTTGATGTAAAAATTCATCTAATAGAATACCTTGTGTACTTTTTTTAATTTACAAATCATGTAACCACATGAAAAGAACATAATGTTCAAGTACTTCATACTCCCTCTGTCCCTCTAAAAACGTCCAAATCGGACACGTGTCTTGTACCACTAAAAAGCTCTATTTTGCTGATTTTAAAAGTTGAGAAAGCGTTTGCCATGTTCAATGATCTCATAGGGGCGAGTTAAGTGATT
Organism: Ulota crispa; assembly: GCA_963920765.1. NCBI lineage: Eukaryota > Viridiplantae > Streptophyta > Bryopsida > Orthotrichales > Orthotrichaceae > Ulota > Ulota crispa. The sequence continues at coordinate 14,472,097 of OY987250.1, forward strand.
AGAGAGCACTTCTCTCCTAGCAAGCTTGGCCTTGCCCATGTGAGGTACCGTAGTTGTTACTAATCTTTAAATCATGAACAATGAGGAGCTATCGCATGCACAAATATGGTACTTTTTGCATAGAATTTGGGTGCCATATTGGCAACATCAAAGCTAGAGATTTTGCATACATTTGGTAAATGATATATTGATTTTAGTATGCATGTGTCACTAGCACAAAGGTCAAAATAATGAGTTGGCAGCACTCACAAACTATACACAAATATGGTACTTTTTGCAAGGAATTTGGGTGCCTAAACAACTACAACGAAACTAAAATCTTACATACATTTGATAAATGGTATGTTGATTCTAAAATGCATGTGTCACTAACACAAAGACTAAAAAGACTAAGAACATAGTTAATCCTTTGCAATGAAGCTTTTTGGACGTTTATAGATGGACATAGGGAGTAGTTCCTTGCCGTATATGAATTGCCGATGATAACACCGTTTGATACATGAGACAAGATTAGGACTCTAATGGTTTTAATATCCTCTAACTTACGTTTATATTTGATTTTGCAGTATCTCATATGCTCAAAGTAGGGAAATCAATAGGGAAATCAACATTGCAGCGTGACTCGCCCAATGCTCCTAACTACATGTTCAATTTGCTTTTTAATGATGGATTTCAGTGTGATTTTCTGCAATTACCGATTCTCACTGTCCTGATTTTTTAATTTGTTAATAAATACTTCATTGATTGCTTGCTGTATGAGAATAGACTACATCCTAAGTCAACACTTTATTTTCAGATTTGGCTTTCACAAGCCTCCTTTCAACAGTGTTGACCATCTTCATCTTCATTGTATGGCTCTTCTTTACAATTCTGTGTAAGATCATGTTTTTCTTCCAGCTCTTTGTTGATTTCTCTCTATGAGATTTGCAAAGTTGCTAATGGCAAATTAATGTTAAAATCTTCTAGAACACTCCATCTGTATTACAAGTTTACAATAACAGTAAATCAATGTCACTTCACATTGGGTAGCAGTTGCCAACGCAATACATCAAGGATATTGACACCACACTAAGATTTATCTAGCTCCATTTGTACTACACAAACATTAACTTAACTTGAGTACTAGATGAATCTAATGCTCAACAAACTCAACATAAAAAAGTTTGTCAATCTTTTGAGATATTGTCTATTGTATGCACTCTGACTTGGATACAGTACAAGGAGCGTGATTTTATTTTATTTTCCCTTACGAAATTTTTCCTGAACAAAGAATCTGTGTGTTTTCAGATGGAGAGGGGTGAAATATATTGGTTTAGGTTGGTGGGGTGCGTATGTCCGTGTTGAGCAACTGCAATACTTGAATAATGGGAAGGGCCTGAGAGCAGGGGTTCCATTGCATGACTAGCCAGAGCCTTCTATATATATAATTACGCCGTCAGTGTTTTTCCCTTGAACACTGATCCTTAGAGCCTCCTCTAACTTGGATTTATTGATGATTGCACATGCCTCTGGAGGCAAGTAGCATTGGTGATCATCAGTTGTAAGTTACTTCCTCTGTCCAAAAAATAATTGTCCAACTTGAGCCTCATGTGTTGTGAGTAGATATTTAAGTAGAGGACCAATGATCCCCAAATGTAATTTTTTGTATTTAGTTCAAGTGACTAAATATGCTAGTAATCGTGCTAAAAATTCTTAAAAATTTAATTTTTTAACTTTGAAAGAATCTTGTGTAGTATTTTTTCTAAACTTTGACACAGTTTGTGAACACTAATGAGGACCTTCCTATATTCAACACATTCTTCATTGGATCTTATTATGCAGCATTAGATCCATCTAAATTACATAATTACTTTCAAGTTGCAAGAGGTTTTTTTTTTTCAGACCCATTATTTCAAACTAGCTTTTCCTAGGTTATCATCTTGGTGGCATGGGAGCAACGCAGTTTGGGATCTCACTCTGATTTTGTATTTTTTACGAATAAGAAAGCATCATCTGTCCTTTTAAACTATCTGCTATTGTTACAAGGCAACAAGAACTCTTAGTTGATATTGCACATTTCTTTTGTTGAGTGTGCATTGCAATTTTTTTATTCTTGTAGTTTAGGGTAAAGAACACGTCCAAACCTTGTTCACCTCAGTCATAAACCTTGTAAATTACATATTAGTGACTTCAATCGTGTGGCAACTAAGGTAGAAGCACCCAAAAGTGACACTATTTTTTTAATGACATTTATAAATAAGCCTAAAGCTAAGCGTTCTTGCACTCTCAACAAGGCACGCATGCCCCCAAACCAAATATGCAAGTTAATATAAGGGAAAAAAAATTGTGTAGGTAGCAGTTTATGATTGTATGTGACATGGTCTTTTTGTTGTTGCTTTTTCAAGGGTCTTGTGTCCACAACAGGTCAATCTAGAGAGTTAGCTTCAACAATTTGTAATTTATTCATACAATTTTAGAAAATTTCAAAAAAAAAAACTTGCATCTGTACCCATAGATGATTGTATTTTGTGAGCATAAAATGATGAGCTTATGAGTGGTGAGCCAAGATTATGTAAGTCAGAATCAACTTTGAGCTCAAAATCAGTAAAAAAAAACTAAAAAATCATTAAGTTTTTCAAGAGCCAATGTTTCAAATGCACAATTGGGCCTAAGGGGTTTTTTTTTTTTTGGTTTTCTCACCGATGCTTGGGTGGCATTTTTTGAAAATGGTTTGTAGCTTGCTAAATCCGTCCTATTTTGGTTGGAGTTGAAGGTGGCCTTGATGTATGGATTTTTGGAGCATCATGGGATTTTGTTTTGTAGGTAAAAAATATTTATTGGTCATTTTTTGAAAACATTCAAATAACCATTGCCATTACTTAAGTATTGTATTTGAATTGGATTAGGCAACACCCTAAAAAAAATTGCTCAATTATAAAATGATGGCATCAATTTTCAATTTGATAAGGATTTAATGAAATCCTAGGCAGCAATGCAATTTTCCTAATTGCACTCTAGTATTTTTTGAACTTTTATCCCCCTTTTTTTCCTATAGGCTTGAAGCTAGCCTCTTTTTTTGAGGCAATTGGGCCTTAAATTGCCCAAAAAAAAACAATGATTTGGCATGTACATGTTTGTTGGTGAAATTTGATATTGTGACAAAAAAATTTGAACTCACAACTCATGGCTCACAACTCATAGATCCATGCTCACAGTTTAGCATTCCCCTATACCAATTTCCTAATAAGCACATGCCATTACATTCTCAAAAGACCCTCCAAATTACCACATCTGAGGTAAGTGTCACTTTAGGGTGCTTCTATCTTACTAAAACAAGATGCTGCAAAGCATAAGATAAATGCACTTTTTGACTTTCTTAGAAACACGTAAGCTTAAGCTTACTTCAATGGTTAGAAAACCATACATGTATGGTGTCGGACTGTTGGTTTTGGAGAAGTGGGGTTTGGGATTTGGGATTTGTCTTCCTTGAGGCTAGTAAGCTTAGGGGGTTTTAGCCGGCCTTCATTTCTTAGTGTTGTCCCAAGTCCCTAGTGAGGAGTCTAAGCTAACCGAAAATCCAACTAAAAATGTCTACACCTCACTCAGTCTCTTCCCATCCTGCCTAGCTTTAGCTTGGGTAGCCACATGGAGCTACTTTGAAAACTTTTTATGACATAGTAAAAAATAATGATACATTTACAGCATTAGATAACTCTTATAATGCGAAATGGTTGTCCCTAATTTTGTTACTAAACTGCCACCGAATAGTCTAAACACGTGACCTCTATGTCTACTTAAGTATTTATTCATATCCTCCCAATATTTCCACAAATTTTTCCTAATCAATTTCTTATGAAATTTTAGACTAATTACGTATTTAGAAAGTTGAGAATAGAAGGGACAAAAGGGATTGAAAATTGAGATGTACCAAGCTTGGGGAAGCAATAATAAAACAACTTTGAAAAACACGTACAAATCATGGTCACAGGGTTGTTACAATCATTACAATTCTTTCACCAATTTACCACCTATTTGTTTGAAATTTACAAGATGCTTGGCTTGTGGAACTTGCTGTGCTTTTCAGGTCTTACAAGCATTCTTAAGCCAAAATAGTCAATGAGCATTGCATACTCATTTGCCAGTTGTAGGAGCAAGATTGGCTTGGCAATGGTTGCAGGCATGGTAGAACAATAGCTACACTTCAAAAAAATTAAACCTTTTGTCCCTCTCTTTTAAATTTCAAAATGTGTGATTAGTTTAAAACTTGATAAAGAATCAATTGTATGGGAAGGATCTTAGAAAAGAGAGGATATTTTCGGCTAAAGTCTCTTCATTTGAATGTGTCCAGCAAAATATATGTATGTGAGTATAGTTCCTATTTTTGAATTGGTGAGCCTTTCTTTTGGCAATTGATAGAAGATCCTTAATTTTGATTCTCTTGACTAGTACTATTTGAGGCACTTGTTGATGGCTTACAAATTCCCAAGGTGTTGATTACAAGTATATCCACGATCAACCCTAATACAGGGGGAATTGTTAAAGTCACACCCAAAATTACTAGCGCCACACTCCAAAGTGGGCTTCAAGCATGAAATGCAATAATTAAATGTTGATTTGTTTTATTTTAATCAAAAGAGTTGTTTCACCTCTATCATTCTATGGCCACATTCAGAAAAATTGGAGGTGCTTGAATTTAAAACTATAAACATAGGACTTTTGGATTATTTAAAGCAAAAAATACATCAAAATACAAAACAATGGTGCAATAACAGTTCAACAAAAATTTATATTTGTTCTTTTTTCTTTCAATGAGGTGGTAGTGTTGTGATTGAATAACTGATGGACCACTTCAATAAAAAAGAAAGCATCAAAATCTCAAATTACATTCTCACAAGAGTGTGGCTTTAGCAATTTTGGGTGTTGCTTTAACAATTCCCCTTATATACCATTTTAACCCTTAAATGCTAATGCAGATGTTTTCTTATCTGATGGGTGGCAAAAGAATATTGTGTTGGATGTACAAAGGCCATTTGTCATTTGATTCTTTTCTTTGATGTGAACATGGAGACGTGGTCCATCATGAAAGGCAAAAACTAGCCCCATTAAATGTACTCATATTCTTAGATACCCCAAATTGTGAGAAGATTCCCAAAAATAGTCCAAGACTCTATGCTACCTTTTGCAATTTTCATGAAAATAACATACAATGTTGGCTTTGCAACTTTTGACAATAATACTAAATTGTGTGGGCACTTTGTCACACCACTCTCGTCTCCCCTGGTCTACAATATAGCCCACTTTGCACCACGGTGACCAACCCGTCCTTTAAAAGGTAAAATGTCAAACGCTCCAAGGATTTTACACGGGTTGGTTTTGCAACAAGGTTCAGTGCAATCACATGTGGTTTTAAGAAATTTGTACTTTTGAATAAAAATAAGCAAAAAAGACCCATTTTGGTAACAAATCGAGGCAACCAAAAAGCCTGGGAATCAGCATGGTGACACGTGACATCCAAATATTTCCAGCAAGATTTTTTTGAATAAAACCAAACCCAGGAAGGTACAGTTGAACAAGTCTTACTGTAGAAATAATTTTTTTTCCAACAAAACTTGAAAATAATCCTGGAGTCTCTAAAACAGGACACGTGGTCTTTTGGTACCCCCGGATCTCATTTTTGCTGCAGTTCTTGCGAATGTGACTTTTTATGCAAAAATATTGTATGAATTTGCAAATGGTCCCTTTCTCATGGATTGTATGGTAGTCCCCCATATGTTGAAATTAGGTAAGATGCCAAAATTGTACCCTTTGAACATGATGTTTTTTCCTTTTTTTCTAGTACAGGGACAATTAGCATGATTCTGCACGCAAGTCTCACACCATGGCTTTTTTCTCATGCAAAGCAAGAGTTCTGCAATTTGTCCTTGGTCCTTACAACCAAGGCTTTTGGTCCGTGCTAGAGACTATTTCAAAGAACTTCTCAAAGCGTAGCACATAATATTAAACTCACTTTCTGTTTTGTAATCATTTCCTTCACTCTACGAAGATCCCATTTTTGTCACTCTACGATGATACCCACTTTTGCCACTTTATAAAAACCTCCAACTCCATATTCATTAAATTGGGAAAACCAGATTCCCAAGTTGTACTTCACCTCAAACCCAACGTTTCTCTTTAAACTCTGTAAACATCAGATTAAAAGGTATCAGATTCGATTTGAGCTACTGAGATTTCATCCCTTGCAAATTCCTTCTCTCAAGTGAGGGCACGTGTACCAAAAAAAATGTTGCTAAAACTTAGAGCTCAGTTTAAGGCGATCACCTTAAACACAATTCATTCCCAAAATGGACGTTTCTTCCCAAATTAACAAATATGGCATTCTCCATTTCCATCATTTTATATAAAACCCCCATTTTGGTCACTTTGTTAATATCTCCATTTCTGTCATTCTATAAAGACCCCATTTAACCCATTCTATAAAGACCTTCATTTATTTCACTTGGTAAAGACCCTCGTTTTTGCCACTCTATAAAGACACCCCCCCCCTTTTGCCACTAACTAAACTCAAAATTGTTAGCTCAGAAAAAGTAGAATGGAGCTGTGATTAACCCCTAAAGGATCAAGTGTCCGGTCAACAGATACTTGAGAACTTAGGTAGTGATATATGAAGTCAATTTTTATTGGATGTTTTTAGAATTGTTACACAAGGTGTAGATATATATTACCCAGTGGAAGTGTATATTTTTCCCCAATAAGATGCTTGATTCAAAAGTTATGCTACCTAAAAGAATTTGGGCAACTTGAGTAATTTGGGCATCTTTGGAGAATCTTATGCTAAAATTCTCATCAACTTTTGAAAATTGGCATGTATGTAACTAATAATATATAACATACAATTGTCAAAAAAAAAGTTGAGCTCTCAAATCACATTCTAAGAGGAGTCAAACTTTGTTAACTATATCTAAGCAATTTCAAGCTTTTTTTGAAAGTGCTAGGTAATCTTGTTTAATTATGAAATCTAATGCTGAATTGGTTTTTTCTCAAAAAATAATCAATTTGGCACATACTTGTTGAATCAGCTCTCAACCTACAATATTAGCTTCTAAAATTTTTTAGAAGTGAATCTAACATCATATATTTTATGAATGGTCAGAAACCTCATTATTGTGTAGAGCAAAAACTTTACTCCAAGAGGGCTTGAAGTCTGCTGACCTTATATTGTAAGAATGAAAAATTGTTGTTTTTCTCACCTCAAACGTTATAATCTTACAATCCACAAGGCCAAATGAGCTCAAATTTGTTGCACAAATTTATTTATTTGTTTGACACACTTTTTTACGGTTTAAACATAAAAAAACAATTATTTTCAATTTTGGACAATGCACTAAAAGTTGACAGTTTCTGAGATTTTTTCTCAAAAAACACCCTTGGCCTTTAGGGGTCAATAATTGTTTTAAATTTTTATAATTTCAAAAATCAATACAGGAAGTGGCAGGTGTTACGAAATGCAATGATATGTTTGCAAAGACAAGTTGTTGGGTATGATTAGGTTTTGGTTGAATAATGACAAAGATTAGCTTTGGCTTTGTGGTTGTGGAATTTTTATTTTAAAAAAGTAAATAAAAATCATTTGGTTGTGAAAGTGTGGAGCTTAACCCTTTAAGGATTACACCCATTTTTGCAAAATCCACTAAAGGTAGGAGCTCTAAGCTTAGATGTGTAATTGAATCAAATACGGAGTCAATTTGAATAATCCATCCATATGAATGCAAAGGGCACCTTGTTTGTTGTGATGTCTCAAAATTTCAGTTAGGTCTACTGTTGGAGGTGAAAATATTATAATGATTGAGTGAGCCGTGTGCAAAAAATCTTTAGTGTTTCATGCTTGTGTGGTTTTGAATGTTAACGCTTTATGCAAGCTTTGATTGAGAAGAGCTGTACATTTCTAGAAAGCAAGGTTTCCCACCTTTTCAACAAGACTAGTTTCACACAAAATAGACAAAATTTGCAATCACAAGGTGTAGCTAAGTGGACAAAAAGGGTCAAAAATCCCACTTTCTTTGCTACCTTAAAACGGTTATACAAAAAAATTGAAAACTATTATGGAAAATCTGATTGATAAAAACATTAAGGAATTGGCCTTAAATGTAGGATGACAAATTTCAAAGATGAAATGGCAGCAACATTTCAATAGATCTTCAAACACTACAATTATACTACTATTGTATAGGAAAACAATACAAGCATATTTCTTAAGCAATTTGAATTTTCTTCAAATGGTGCAACTGAAATTTGACATTCTTCTTGCATATTTGATGTACTGTGTTGTTGCTTTGATCCATTTTTGACAAAAAATGGATACTTATTTTGAAGCCATGTTGTATCAACACCATTATTTGTCAACTCACATACCTGATTACATTATTTTTTTTAGATGAATGCAAATTTCTTGTGATTACATGCGTTCTTCAAGGCCAAATTCCAAATTATTAAACAATTTCAATCTACATACCAAAAACCACTCCCAGCAACCAAAACATGGTCGCGTGGTCCATAAAGGGTTAAAAGGTAGTGAGTTTGCAAAAGCAACTGTTGGTAAACTTAGAGCATGTGCAAATGTGGTGTGCGAAACAAGATTAAAAGTGAGGTGCCATTTTGGAACAATGGCTTACAAGGGTAAAGTCATTGTTATTGAAATTGACACGAAGGGTTCACTTGATGAAGCACTAAGGGAGAAAAGTGGAAATGTTATAAAGAGAGCCACATTTGAGACCTTGGATGTGGAATGAATGGAAGTACCTAATATAAAACTCAAAGGTTTCAAAACAGGTAAAAATAACCCGATACATGAATTTTAATCAATAATTGTCCATAATTTATTATATTAGCTAAATCTCATATTGTAAAATTAAGAGAATTTCAAGTCTTATTCTACAATCCCCTTAACAAAAAATGGCCACAAACTAATGAATCACAATTAGGAGGTTTCAAGTATTTGCTCTTTTCTTTGCAAAATTTGCTTCTTATGAACATGGCTTTATTCTCCTTTTTGTTTTGTAGCAAAAAAACATTTATTTCTCAAAGTAGTTTTAAATGACTGTTTATGGGACTCATTTGAAGTGCAAGGGGCCACCTTTGAAAAGCAAGGATGGAGATCAAAAATATGAGTGCCCTTCAAAAATAAATGAAATCTTTTGAAGTATCAAGCAATATCAGAGAAATACTTGAGTTCAACTAGTTGAATTCCTTCAATTCTTATATTGAACCGGTTTGTTAAGGAACTATTTTTGTTATTTTCTCTATTTTATACTATTTTGAACTGGTTTCTTAACTGCTTATAGATTGCAAACGACTCTCTCTAAGTTCAACCGGCTAGCTTTGAACTAGCGGCCGGTTTTTCCCAGACCCTGGTGCCAAGTTTGAAGTGCAACTGTGGACATGCTCTGAAAACACCAAAACATCCAAACGCTGATTAGTCAAAATACTTATAATTCCAATGACACATTTCGGTGCACGTGTGCATGTCTGAGCTCATTGGCCCACAAATATTTAGATCAGAGTGGCTCAAATTCCAATAATGAATTGCGGTGATTGCGTGAGTATACTTATCAGGAGTTCAAATTTACTTTTTGTCTGCTTACATAATTTTTAGGATTAACCATATTGGTGGTCTGTGGTTTGTGCAATGAGGACTCAACAATTAACCTCCCTTCACTTCTAAGGGTATAATTGCACTATGGGCGATCAAAATGTGAGGTGTAAAACATAACTTTGCTGGTTTTAAAGGATTTTAAAATATAATCAAGTAAGGTAGGAACATCCATACGCGTTAGTGTCTCCATAGTTGTCAACTTTAAAATTTTGAAAAAAGTAAATAGATGTAATTAGAAGGATGTCCAATATGTGAACATGAAATCTTAGTGTTGGTTATGGCTGCAATGGCAGTTTGCTCTTTAAAAATTCACGACTTATTCTCACAGTATCCAAATAATACATTCAAAAGTGCAAACTTATTATTTTTTTGTTGCTAACATGATCCTATAATTTGCTAGATGTTTATTAATAGTCATCATGTTCAAAACCCTTAAACTGTGAGTGTTCCTACCTTAAGCATATACATACATCTAACTCCATGATTGAGAATTTTATCATGCAAAAGGGGAAAAATAACTCTTCAAGGAGCATGCTTGAAACAATATGACTCCCCCCTCATTATGAAGTTTAACCCTTTAATGACCGTGGTCAATTCTAGGCGTGGGCAATCCTTTGTATGGCCATTTGGGGGAAATTTTAAACCTATTGAATACACATGTCTACCACATAGTTCTCTACCACAGATCTAACTGTATAGATGGAAGTATCTTGCAAGGTTTAGTGTTGTACATCATGAATTATGCTCACTCTTTAGTTGTTATGGCCATTTTTTGCATTCATTGGTGTATTTTCAGCAGGTACTCTTTTAGTTTTTTCAACCCTCTGACCACATGCCACCTTAGATTGGCATGGATATTGTCCTAAACTCTTCACTTCTCAATTCTCCAAACACGTCCCCTTTGGCTAATCACTAGATTCATTGACATTCTCTTCCTACATAGGGAAAAGGGGCCAGATTGACCACACAGTGGTTGACTGGTCGTTAAAGGGTTAAACATGGTCACTATTTCCTTTCAAAATTTAATTGCTTTGGCATAACAATCCCATGGGGACTAATTACAGTCTTCAAGAGTTTGGAATATATTCCATCCACCACCCACTGTGTCATGTGCCACAATAGATGGAGATGCAGATTTTCTTCCCTGATATGAACCACCTTCTTTAAGTTTGAAAACTTAACATCTTGAGTTTTATATCTCCCTAAGTACATAAAAGGGTATAGCATGTAGTTTTGAAAGCGTTTTAGGTTACTAGGGGGTCACGTCCTTGGACCCACCATAGGTGGTTTAGTAACAACAATTTGTGAAAATGAAGGCAAGGCATAGTGATATACACCATTCCTTGCTATATAAGAGTGGGGCGCCCATTACCAATGGAATAAAAATTCTAACTCTACTAATGCATCAATGTCTCTTACTACTTTAGGAAAGGCACTCCATATTGCTACTTCTACATGGAGTGTTGCCACCCATGCAGTGCCTAAAATTTGTTTCCCACTTGGGGGCTCATTTTGAAATCTTTTACCACACCTTGTGACATAGATTTGCTAGAAAAGGAAAACATGTAAAAGGTCCCATGGTTGGTGTACATAAACATACTTCTTTCTCTCGCCAGTGCAACTGATGTTGAAACATCTTACCAAGGCAAGTTTGCAACTCCTCACTTTTGGTGGTGCAGCATGTAAATCTAGAGGTTTTGAGGTTTTGAGGCAAAATAAGTAGGGCATATAAAATTTTTGGAAATAAAATCTTCATTTAGATTTTATTTTTTTATTTTTTTATTTTTTTATTGTTTTATTGTTTTATTGTTTTATTGTTTTATTTTTTATTTTTTTATTTTTATATTTTTATATTTTTATATTTTTATATTTTTATATTTTTATATTTTTATGTTTTTATATTTTTACATTTTTATATTTTTATATTTTTATATTTTTATATTTTTATATTTTTATATTTTTTTGTTTTTTTATATTTTTATATTTTTATATTTTTATATTTTATTTTTTTATTCCACCTTTGCACGGGCGGATTCACAACTTTGTACAAAAATTGTGAAGTAACCAATGATCAAACTCAAACTAGTCACCATATTTCAAAATAACCTTTTCTAAGCATAATTGGATATAATTTCATTTTACACAGCACCCAAAGGAAGAATTTGAAAATATTCATTATCCATCTAAGGTAGTGTGCTCATAAACCGTCCATCTAAGGGCTGAAACTGAATTTTAGGGAGGTGAAATTTTGTGAACTATTTTTCAGTAAATTTTCCTTGAAGACAAGAAGAGTTGACATCTAACCCAAGTTTTTTCATAATTTTTGGAACTTTGTGGAATTAGGTATGAAATTTTGAAGTGAAAAGGTCATAGGTCTCTAAAACTACCCACCTCTTCAAACGTACACTCCTTGTACATTTTTAAAACCTACAAAAAAAGCATGTGGTAAGGTAACATTTGAGAAGGTGGGCGGTTTTAATGCCTAGATAATTTGTGAGCAGACTACCTTAGTGGACACTAAATCTCTTAGGAATTGAAGTTGAGGTAGCAGCATCCATAATTGTGAGTGTCTATGACTGAGACATACATTGGCAATTTGGCACCTATATCTATGTTTTTTGGTCCCATGACTAACAAATAAAAAATAGTAATGGTTATAGGTGACAAATAATGGTTATGGGTGACAAGTGCATGCATTTGAATGCCAATGGGTTTGGAAATAAGTTTACTGGATGGTAGTAAATAGTTTTGCAATACCATGAGTAAATATTCAAAGGAGGTGAAGACACTACGCAAATACCCTAAGCACAATATTTTTCATTTTCATGATGGTTTTGAGTGTTGCATCACAATATTTGAGTAACAATTCAAGCTTGTGTTTCAAGTATATGAGCACACTGAATAATTCAGTAAGCATATTTTTTAGCATCTTCTACATGCAAACTATACATTTTCAATGATTTTGGACTTTGAAGAATCTTTGTGAACAAATATTTGCAAGCATGATTTTTAAATTGATGCCAATATTTTTTGGTTTCCTCTCAGTTACTTAACCCCTAAGCGCCTAGTTGACCATTTTTTGGTTGTTGTCATTTTTTGTGGGCTACCTGAAATGCAAACAAAAAACACTTTAAAAATAAAAGGTAACATTTTCAATTAGAAAAGTAAGTCTACTTTCCAACTCAATTTGAATCATGTCAATCCAAGTTAAACCCCATCAAGGAGAATTTTTCAAATACAAACACTTCAATATTTGCTAGTGTTATAAAGTTTACTATTTTGGAAAACTAATGATGTTCTCTCCTTCAAAAAGATTGCATATTTGAATTTTAAAATATAATATCTATTTTCAACCAACCATACAAAATTTTAAATTTTATGAAGAAAATTTATAATTTTGATGGATATTAAATGGTAAATGCTTTCAAATGCATTGAATAAGAGTATAAAATCTTTTTTAGAATGTTTTATTATATGAGTAGTTACTAAATATCATGATTCTTGTTTTCTCTTTTGAAACAAACTTTGTTGAAGTTATAGAAATATCATTTTATAGTGCATCTATGTTTTGCCCATACCCCTTGAGCATTTAGGGGTTAAAATAAAAGTTCGGAAAATAAATGGGAACTATTGTTTGCCAAAAAAATTTATTGGCAATAAAAGTCGACAACTCTTTTATCTTTTCTGGCAAATAATTTGTTGATTTGTGGTGGCTTGTACTACAGGATGGGTCATATTTCTTTCCGGCCTAGGCAAAGTTATTGGTAGATAAGTGAGACTTGCCGGCAGTATCCAACGTCCAACAGTAAAAATCCAAAGATGTGAAAAAGGAAACCAACTTCCAACCACCACACTTTTTTTGCTCATTGAGTTTTCTTTCGTTCTTTTTATTTTTTTCAGTGCTTTTCTCGGCGATGAAGTCGCCACCTGGTGATTCAGACGACCCGTTCCACGATTCCTGCCCTGCTGGCAACCCCACAAGAGAAAGAATCCCTGCCAGCCCTCTCATAGGGGCCACCAAATTCGCCATGTGGCAAAATGTCAATTTTTAGAGATGCTAAATTTAAATTTGAACGGCAATTGTCTTGTGTCGAAAATTTTCATCCATGCGAGCATTCTTCACCCATTTTGAGGCTTTTCCAGCAATTTGGACGCTTTTTCACCCATTTTCAGGCTTTTTAACCGTTTTCGGTTATGGCAATCACAAAATAAGAAGGAGGTTTCAAACCTTTATTGAGTCCTTTGTCAAAGCTATTTTTCGAAACTGGGTTTTCTCCACCCTTTTCTGTAGCAGAAGAGTCTTGACTTCTCATAAGAGCATCTCCACTGGTCGAGACTCGCTCAAAGTTTTCCACCTGGTATGGCAAGGTCTGAAGGCTCTCAATAACCATCCATGCTCTTTGAAAAGGTGGCCTCCCACTCCAACGTGCTCCATATGTAAGCAATTGACCACTTATTTAGGGAAGTAGAGAATAAAGCTCACTAAACTTAAGGTGACTAGTGCATGAACAGTGACCTGGAGAGTGGCTTGCTAGACTCGCCAGATAAGAGAATTTGAGAGGATTTTTGAAGGGGGCCTGACTACTTTTCATTCACTTTGAGCGAGCTAGAGCCACCGGTGGAGATGCTCTAATACCTAATCCCATCATGAACCCAATGCCGCTCACATGTTTGCAACATGTACATTTTGAGTCTAAAATCTAGGCCAACCATAGATATCTTATCTTCTGTGACATGCTACAAATTAACATATGAGTGGCATTAGGTTCATGAGTAGGATTGGGTATGTCTATCTTAGTGGTTTCAAGACTAGTTTCAGTTTGCAAGCAAAAATGCCTCAAGAAAAGTTGATTTACCTTGAGTTTTGAAACCCCCTAATTAGAGACTTCAAAACCTAGACTTACAGAGCCTAGTGATTTTCAGGCCAAGTTTATTTTTCACACGGGGTCTTCTTTGCAAGTTCAAATTTATTTATTTATTTTTGTTGATGGTTTCAAGTGTAGTTTCAGGTTACTATGCTCAATTATTTTCTCTCAGCCCGCGCTTTTTTTCACCTTGTTAGGTGCCCAAAATCTTTTGATTTTCCCACAAGAAAACAATAAAATTTGTGTTTTCATCTGCAAACCTCAAGAAAATCTATATTTTCTTCAAGGCTTGAACTCTCCTACTGAAGTTCCTTGCTGCATCAGAACTAGTTTGTTGTGGAAACAAAAAAAGATTTACAAAGCCATGCATGCAAGTGTGCTACAACAAAAACAAGCGAATTGACAATTGAAAATTGTATTTTGACAAGTTTCTTACTAGTTTTCCTAAAAGCTAATCATTGTGGCCAATTGGGATGCAACATGGAAGTTTACCCTAAGTATTTCCCACTCTAACTACATTCTACAATGCAAGACAACATAAAGCAACAAAAATCTAACAATTGTATGAGTTGTTCATAACATCCCTCAATGAGTTGAAACTCCATATAATTATAAGGGTATGTTCATACTTGGTGTTAAGGGTGGTAAGAGCTAAGGATAATTAGATACATGCGGATACACTTTTAGAATGCATTCATATCGCTAATACCCCTCCTAATACCAACTGTGAACACACCCTAAGCAAGAAAATTTAAAAACAAAAGTTACAAAAAATTGCATTGGAGCTATTGTTGGCCAGAAAAAGTTATTGGCTTTAAAATTCAGCCACTAAGGTAGGTATATCCATACTTGATAGTATAAGGGTTTGGGGTATCATGAGGTCTTGGAAAATTTAGGAAAAATATTAGTAGGTTTAGCCTTTCAACAAGTTATCATGGAACGTCATTTTTGTGGAAGAAAGTATTATACAATATTTTATATCAAAGAGGAAGGTTACAGCTCACAGGACCCTAAAAGCACTACAAGAAATTGTGTCCTAGTTGACATGTCCAAATTGACTAAATGTGTCCAAAATGACAAAAAGATTGTCAAATTGGACAATTTCTGTAGATTTAGCCATGTTGATTTGGACATATTTTTGTCATTTTGGATAGTTTCCCTTGTAGTGAAGCAACTGTAGACTGACCTTGAAACTGCTTGGATGTGTTCCTATACATGTACTTGACAGTCCCAATCCCAACCCTCCCAAACTAGTTCCTAAGTTGACATGTGACAAGATTTGCTTGTGCAGGTGGCATTTGCTGCTCCACTTTGGGTTCAAGAGTGTGTGGAGAACATCTCAAATGTAGAGTGCGACATTGGGAGGTGGTCGGCAATGGGTATACCTATTTTGAATATTGCGTTTAGGTTGCCCCACACTAATTTCTCAACATTTTGCACTATACAAATATTTACTACTGCTACAATAATTTCATCAAAAATGACTACAACAAACATTTTTTTAAAGGGCTTGTCGACAACAATGAAGCTACAAAAAGACAAAGTATTGACTTCCAAATCATAAACCATGTGAAATCCAAGTATTTAGAGAGTTGCATGCACCTTTAAGTGACCAGGAGATGAGTCATTAGGTAACTTATATACCAAGGTAAAGCAACCTAATTGTCAAGGCAACCTAAATGCAATATTTAGTATATCTTACTTGACGTTTTTGACCAAAATTTTGTTGGTTTAGTGTGTCTTTGCACTAATTTTTTTGTAATAATCCATGTGAATTCCAAGTGTTTAGAGAGTTGCATGCACCTCCAAGTTACCAAATAATGAGCCAACTTACCAAAGTAAGGCAACCTAAAGGTAATGTTCAAAGGTAATGTTCAGTGTACCTTACTTGACATTTTTGGCCAAAAATTTGTTGGTTTATAATGTCTTTGCACTCTGTAAAAAATAAAAACCCCTTTGGTATTTTTTCCCAGCTCATTCCACACTCACCGCCCTTACACACACTCAAACGCGTCCCAGTCTGAGGCTCTGACTTGGTGAATGAGTGCCGCTTCTCGTCTCTCCGGGCTCTCGCCCCAACCTCGCCCTCGAGCTCGCCCCCGACCTCGCATCGCAGAATTTTGAGCACCACCACCACAGCACTCTCCCGAACTACTCTCCCGAACTACTCTCCTGAACTACTCTCCCGAACTACTCTCCCGAACTACTCTCCCGAACTACTCTCCCGAACTACTCTCCCGAAGCACACCCCCGAGTAAGCCTTGAGAGACTCGGAGCAACTTAAGTTAGTGAAAACATGACATTGACACACAAAGCTCTAAGACTTAGCGAAGCTTGCAATGAGTTTGACTGAGACATCGATTCTTGCGTTTGAGTAGCAACTCTCCAGGTTGCTCAGATTCTTAGTTCAAAAGGCGCAGTTGAATCGCGACCTTGCTAGAAAAAAATCTAGGGATGTGTGTAGTTGAAGCTGCGTCCATTTCACCATTTTTTGAACGAGTACGAGGTAAAAATTATTTAGGAGTTTGTTGCGTCGAGTAGGACTTGAGAGTGTCGGAGTAGTAAACTTAGTGAAAACACGACATTGACACAAAGCTCTAAGACTTTAGCGAAGCTTGCAATGAGTTTGACTGAGACATCGATTCTTGCGCTTGAGTAGCAACTCTTCAGGTCGGTCAGATTTTTTAGTTCAAAAGGCGCTGTTGAACTGCGAAAAAATCTAGGGATTGTGTAGTTGAAGCTGCGTCGATTTCACCATTTTTTGAACGAGTACGAGGTAAGAATTATTTAGGAGTTTGTTGCAATGCCGACGACGACGACGACGTGTGGAAAGAAGCAGCCTCGCACGATCACGATCACGATCACGGACGTGGACGGATATCTTGAGATAGCTACGTACCGATGCATTTGAAAAATTAGGCAGAAATCGTTGATGCGATCTTCTTAGTCCAGGAAAAAAGGTTCTTGAACTGCAGAGACGGGAGGATTTTTTAGAGACCGGAGGATTTTTTAGGAGATCGGCAGAGTTGAGTGTTTTTCTCGATGAAGTGCGTGCATGTGCGATGTACCTCAAGAGGTTACTCAAATCGGCGATCGAAACGAGGTGCCTGGAGCTAATGTTTCGAAGTGGAGCTTTCTAATGGCGAGATGTACAGAGCTCGGTTATGGAGATTTACAGAGTTGTTGAGGTAATGGCAACGGAAATGAGATGGTGCGAGGTTGACGAGGGAGAGATCTTTTGTTAGAGGGTTTGCCCGTGGTCGAAATCGTTGGAGTTTTACATGGAGCCTCGGTCGCCGGTGCTTTTGAAATCGAGAGACACGGTGGTGGGACACCGATTGAGCAACACGCCGTGGGTGCCGGAGGAGAAGGAGACGCCCGTGCATCGGGTGAAGGAAGAGTTAGGGTCGAAGCGACAGGAATTGGACCAGGAATGGTGGTCGTTCTGCGTTGAGAAGCCGAGCAGGTGGAACAGGCCGACGAAGAAGTGGACGTCGACGTTCGAGAGCGTGTTCGCTGATGGTGGAATCTCCATTCGCGTGCAAAAACCTCCCTTAGAAACCTCGACGACGACGACGGACGAGGACGAAGACAGGGACGAAGATAGAGATGAATACGGCGATGGAGACGGAGACACAAGCCGAACTAGGGATACCATCGCAGGTTTGGAGGCTTGTTGTGAAGAGTTTGCTGAGGATAGAAATGGCGAGAGTTGTGCAGGTTTGGAAGCTTGTTGTGAAGAATTTGCTGAGGATGAAAATGGCGAGAGTTGGAGGCTTGTTGTGAGAATTTGCTGAGGATAGAAATGTCGAGAGTTCTGTAAGTTTGGAGGCTTGTGAAGAATTTGCTGAGGATAGAAATGGTGAGAGTTGTGCAGGTTTGTGAAGAATTTGCTGAGGATAGAAATGGTGCGAGTTTTGCAGGTTTGGAGGCCTGTGAAAACATTGCTGCGGATGGAAATGGCGAGAGTTTTGCACGATGTGAACTTCGAGAGCTGCCAGAAGCAAACACGAGGGTTTGGGATACCATCGCAGGTTTGTAGGCTTCTTGTGAAGAATTTGCTGAAGATGGAAATGTTGGGAGTTTTGCAGGTTTAGAGGCTTGTGAAGAACTTGCTGAGGATAGAAATGGTGAGAGTTGTGCAGGCTTAGAGGCTTGTGAACAAATTGCCGAGGATGGAAATGGCGAGAGTTTTGCACGATGTGAAATTCGAGAGCTGCCAGAAGCATACACGAGGTTTTCATCGCAAGCTTCTGCGGACGAGCTCGAGCTCGAGAGTTCGAGATCTGGCGGGGGAAATGGCGAGAGTTTTGCACGATGTGAACCTCGAGAGCTGCCAGAAGCGAACACGAGGGTTTCATCGCAAGCTGATGCGGACCAGCTCGAGAGTTCGAGATCTGGCGGGGGAAATGTAGGGGCGCATGCGGCGGCGATGGCGGGGGTGCGGCTGCTATCGCCGTTGCCATCGCTATCGACGCCGGTGATGGAGAAGATGGAAGCGGCTGTTGCGTCGCTAGAAGTGCCGTGCCCGTGGAAACAGACTGCGAGGAGCGGCGAGCAAAGCGAAGGATTTGTTGTGCGGGAGCAAGCGGAGTTGCTGCATCCGACGACGAGGACGGTGGATCCAACGACGAGGACGGTGGATCCAACGACGAGGACGGTGGATCCAACGACGAGGACGGTGGATCCAACGACGAGGACGGTGGATCCGACGACGAGGGTGGTGGATCGGACGACGAGGATGGTGGATCCGACGACGAGGGTGGTGGATCCGACGACGAGGACGGTGGATCCGACGACGAGGACGGTGGATCCGATGGCGAGGGTGGTGGATTCTGCGCGCGAGGGGGTTTCGTTTCGGCGGCTGTGGGATCGACAGGCAATGGTGAAACCGAAGGACGATCGGGACGAGCAGGACGGTAGCGTTGTTGGTGGTGACGATGATGAGCGTGCCAGGTATGTACCCCCATTGCCGTGCCCACTTTGAATTAGTTCTAGTAATGTAAACGTCTCTTGAACATAATCTTTTGTGTTTTTGGTTGTCCTTATACTTATACTTGTGAACATAACGACGGAAACTGCAAAGTGGTGTTACGCTGCATAATATCAAGGACTGAAATTGCTCATTGGGTCCACGTCACTCTTGCCATAAAGAAAGACATGCCGTAGCATTTTGTTTAGTGTTTTGTTCAAACAACCCTTTATGCAGTGAACATAACAAGGGAAATTGCAAAATGGTGTTACGCTGCATAACAGTAATGACAGAAATTGTGCATTGGATCCACGTCACTCTGGCCATAAAGAAAGACATGTAGTAGCATTTTGTTTAGTGTTTTGTTCAAGCGATCTTTATGCAAGGTAAGGGCCTCATGCAAGTGCATTTTCACGTTTGTGTTGTTGGTTACTTGGGCTTTGCCCTTGTTTCTAGTTGCATAAATGTGAGAATGCGCTTGTGTGAGGCCCTTATCCTACACACTTAGGGTGCTGCATTGGAATTGGCTGTAGTGATTAGTGATTTTTGACTTTGGAAAGTCAATAAATCTAGATTCTTGAAGTTCTTGTCCTTGTGAGATACTTGGTGGGAATACCATTTTCAATTTCTGATTTTGTTGTTGACTAATACATTGCTATGCATGGTAACATAACTCTTTTGTTTTTTCCACACTTCTCAGATTTTGATGCAGCATGAAAGTAGGCCCTTTTTTTCACAAGAGACTTGAAATTTTGTGAAACATTTGTCCCCTTTTTAAATGGATCGTAATGCACTAATATACATGTACATAGAATTGGGTTGTTGTGTGAGTAGATTGTAGTCGGTTGAAGAAAGATCTGAGCAAGGAGAATTGGGCTTTTGCTTTAAATGATGAAAGTTGAAATATTGTACTTAGAGTAAGAGGGTTGACATTCTATGTGAATATCCTTTTTTAAGCAAAAATGTTTTACTAAAAGAAAGGACGTGTGAGTTCTTAGTGGTCTAGATTAAACATGTCCTTTTGAAGTTACACTTATTTTGAAGATCTTTATGCTCCCACTTTTGGCTTAAGTTTTGCATTTGATCGTGTAAAAAAGAAAATGATGAGTTATAAATCCTTTTGGAGGTTTTAGCTTATTGGCTCCGAAGGTTATGAGTAGGATTTTATTCTTCCAAATAAAACCTTTTTAGTAATGTTTGTCCTAATCTTGGCCAAATGTTTGCGGCTTACTAGTACACTTGGAATGGATGTACAGAAATGGATTCTCTAGTTTAGATGATGGTGGTCGAGATGATGAGATTGTCAAGAAAATTTCACCACCCATTTCGGAGATCCCTATGAATCTTCAAACCTTAAATCTCCGTTCTAAAAGAATAATTGCAAGAAGACTAGCCAAGGTGCCTCAAGCGGATTTTGATGAAAAGTTGGAGCATGATCATCCATTCCCCTCCTCTATCATACGTGCACTATCGCCTGCATCCTTGTTTTTAGACAAACAAGAGCCTTTTCAACCAAGTGTTGCTAGTGGCGATGAGATTTTGTCCACATTCCAACAATTTTGTGACAGTGGTGCGAGTTCTTGTGAAGAAATCAGGTAAGAAACCACATTCTCATAATATTTGGTTGATTTCAGTTATCTTTGTTTTTGAAATGGTTCACAAAAAATATCAGTTACCAATACCATTTTTTTAAAAGTGCTTCTCAAGAATTTTTAGTAGTTTGGCTCTTAAACCTTCAAAAAAATTGAAGAGATTGGTATTCATAAATTCTTGTGTTGTTGTATATTGTCATGACCATTTGTTTAGCATGTTTAGGAAAATTGGCATAATTTGGTTGAACACAATTTAGATGCTTATTTATCACAACCCTCTTTAAATATTATAAGTATAACATGTTTAGGTAATTTTGGAATATGCAAAATCATAGGGAGATCTCTCGATGTTTTGCATATATCTCCAAGCTTTCATTTTGGATTATTGTATCTAGACTTTGGAAATTCAAAAATTCAGTTGAACATGCCGCAAGTTGCTTATATATGTAAATCACAAAACCTCTTGCAAATCCATGATTGAGGACAAAGTTGGTTGCAAGTTGGGTGCAATCATTTATGTACAATAGAACCCTATGCATATCCGTAATGGATTATTATGTTGAAAAAACTCTTACATGTCAAAGGTTCAAGGATAAGAGTTTGATGAACCAACTTGCTACCACACATTGTAACCTATTTTCTAATATGCATTTGTTAAATTCTAAACATAAACTTTTCTGGATTAAAATCTCCCTAAAATACCGTAGGAGATAGTTAGGGTGGATGGGTATGTTGAACTTGCTTTGGAGCCTACGAGGTTTGCAGTCCAGTTCCTATAGATATATGCTACTAAAAAGTAATCACACAATTTAACGGGGGAAATGAAAACTCCCACCATTGATGAGGGTGTCATCAGTAATTGGTCAAAATAGTTACTCCCTATTGCAGCTTTATCGTGTCAATCTATTGTATACTGCAAGACACCATAACCAACAAACTTTTGGCCAAAAATGTCACGTAGTCATTGATCTTGAATGCCAATAACTTTTTCTTGGTGCACGATAACTCCAATCTGTTTTTGTAACTTTCTTCCTAAAACCTTTTTGCTTATGGTTACAAAAAGCTTCAAATTATTGATAAGTGCACTAAACAATTCAAACTGTTGTAGGTCTTTGTTGTTTTATACTGCCTGGCACTGTATGTCACAAAAACTAAGAAAACAGAAGATTTTAGGTCATATCAAAAGCCTTTGGAGGGCTTACTAACGCGAGCGAGGCAACTGGGGTGGGTTGTTGACAGGAACGGGTCGTTCCGCAGGTCGCCGAGGTCGGTGCTATTGCAGGATTCTGATGAAACCTCGCAGTGCACCTCAGATAGCTCTGGAACCACAGGAAAGAAGCGCCTGCACAAACAACAGCAACAGCAACACCAGCAACAACAGCTGCAACAGCAGCAACAGCAACAGAAGCAGACGTCGACCTTTCTCTACTTCTACGACGACGATGACGAGTCTTCGGACTTGGAGTCACCCTTGCAATGCAAGTTCAGGCATGAGCTGGTGCAGCCACCGTTTGCAGCTTTCACGTACAGCGTGGGCACCGCCATGCTAGCCACGTCACCCTCTTCAGCATCCTCCACCTCAGCATGCTCAGCAGACAAGGCCGAGTTTGCAGATTTTGCAGGACCCGTGCAAGAGCTCGGGCTCTTTCACGAAGCGAAACTCCGGGAGCCGTGGCTTGTCAACGATGGCGGGGTGTTGGACGACTTGGAGGATTTGGAGTACCTCTCGTCTCCAGATCTCAAAGCCAGAGAGATGACGATGACGTCAGCACTCGTCGCTTTGCCTTTGTGTAGTCCGGAACTGAGGTATGTAATCGCTTTCTTGTTTAGGGGGTTGAGAAACTAGAAATCTGTTTGTGGCATTTTTTGCAAGAGAAAATAGTAGTCTTTTTCCTCTTTTTTTGGGTTCAAAATCATGTTTTTCTGTGGTGAGAAGATAAAAGAAAAGCTTTGTGCACCTAGTGAGGTGAAAAATGTGCTAAGCATGGAACGTTGTTAAATTGACAGCAGTCATGCACCATAAGTAGTGACACAATCTTTTCATTGGTCTGATTTCAATCTAATAATTATAGAAAAAAACATGTTTTTTTCCTCTGCTGTTTGTTCGTTTGTCCATGATTATTTGTGAATTGTTATACTTTTGGCGATTTTGCTTGTTAAATGGGTTTTATTAAAAAGCATAAGGGGTCAAGCATTGGGTGTTTGCTTGTCACTTAAAATTTGAAATTCAAGATGTGAGAGAAAGGAAAAGGCAAGGAAAGAGAAGGTGGAATATAGTCAAGGAAAGAGAAGGCGAAATATTTAGCTTGCTAAGTGGGTGTATACTAGTCTACATTTTAGAATAAGATATAGATTTATCTTTTATGCTGCCCTACCTAATTAGCGCTTAAGTAATGGCATATTTCCAATTCAAAAAAACTGGCATTATTTGCTCTAGTGATGGCCTGTTCATGCCTTTCTGACAGAACTATAATGTATTTACAGGAACGGGTTACCTGTTTTTATCCAATCTCCTCCGAGTGACGAAATGTCAGGGAGAGCAGATGGGAAGGCTAAGCTCGAAAGTCTCAAGACTAAGCTTGAAAGGCGCAAGGCCAAGTTTGAAATTCCCAAGGCCAAGCCTGTTAGTCCGAAGGTTAAGGATAACAGTTTGAAACCTAAGCCTGAAAGTCGCAGGACCAGGCCTACAGTTCCCAAGCCAAAGCCTGAAAGTCCCAAAACCAAGCCTGAGAGTCCCAAGACCAAACCAGAAAGTCCCAAGACCAAGCCTGAGAGTCCCAAGATCGAGCCTGAAAGTCCTAAGACCAAGGCTGAGAGTCCCAAGGCCAAGCCTGAAAGTCCGAAGACCGAGCATGAAAGGCCGAAGGTTAAGCATGACAATGAAAGGGGACCCAAGTCTGAGAAGAAATGGGTGCCATTTGTGACCAGCAGTCTCCACTGCAACAAACCAGCTCAAGTTTGCAGTCCCGTTGCAAAAGGGTCGCCAACTCAGAATAGCCCTGTTTCTGAAAAATCCACAAACCAGGTATGCTGTTCGCCCCGTACCAAGTTCTATCTTTAATGTAGATTTTAAAATGTCAAGGGGATAAGGCGGTAAGCCATTGCCAGCCCTCTTATAGTGTTGCTTGGATAAGGTCATTGCCTTGGGGAAGAAAATGACGTTGACCATGTCCAAGCATTGATTGTAAACAAGCCCTTCATTTAATTGGGTCCAAAACACACAAATAAAAAGTGGGACTTTGACGTTATCCAAATGTATCTCTTTTAAAAATTATCTTAATTTAAGCATCAATGTACCATGTAGTTCTTTTGAACCAAGAGATCAGTCATTATCCCTTATCCTACAATCTTTATTAAACTCTTCCCCAATCCGCCATCAGCTGCTTGACTTTGAATTTTTTTTAAATGCACTTTGAAAGATGATAGGCAGTTTTACTAACTTTCAGAACATACTTCTAGTATTCTTAGTGTATGTAGACTATGATTGAATCTTTTTACCATTACTTTCATCAAACGCTCCTTGAAATAAAAATGAAAATCCAACTCTTACAACCTCAATTCATGCACTAAACGTTGTGCCATGTATCTCACAAATACTACAAGGGAACAATGTCAATTTGGATGTGTCAATTTGTATTGTAGTGAAACGTCCAATTTTATTTCACAAACTAGGACTGGTATATATTTTGGGTTTAAGATTGTGTGGTTTGAACCGTATCAAAGTAATAGCAGATTGTTGGTTCAACAAAATTGATGTTAGATAGATAGAAATCACTACTTTAGACCATATTGCTCGCTAAAAACTAGCAAGCACATATCATGTGTAAATATATATTCTCTTTGTTTGCTTTGACTTGTCCCCAACAGAAGACAACACGGGATTAAGGTTGGAAAACAATGTGGAGTTAAAGTAAAAAAGTTGATTCATAACATAATTTCTAAAATTAAAATGACACTACAATGAAGCTTGAATAAGGTCAACCTTTGTAAGAGAAACGTTTGGATAGTGTCAAGGTTTTTTTTTGGGTGTTCTAACCCCAATTAAAGGGAGTGCTTGTTTACGATCAATGCTTGGATATGGCAAAACATTTTTTCTTCGACCTTATTCAAGCATCGCTGTACATAGCTTGGAGTTTATGTTATTAACTGATGATGACAGCTCATCTAGTCTACACAAAAGTCTTGACATTGACAGTTCAACCTGGACAGAGAGAGTTCTAAAGATAATGAAAGGTGGGGATGTTGCAGGAAAGAACCCCGAGCACAAGAAGAGCTCCGAAACGCTGCGTAAAATTCGCACCGGACCTCGTGAACTTCGCCCCGGACCTCGTGAGAGAGATTCCTGATTCAGCAACAACTCCTGCAAACACCATATCAGGTAAATTGGGAAAATAGTATATTCTGGGACTTTCACTATTTCTGCCATTATGTATATATTAGCATATCATAAAAAAATTGATTGTGTATCTTCTTGTACAGTCGGGTACAACAAACATACGAACTGCCATTTTGAGGCTGGCTATTTTTTTTGGTGAAATGCCAAGTATAAGCGATACATTTTTTTCAAAAAAATTATCATAGTATCCTTGCACAATATCAATCTAGCATGCCAAATATCAGTTTTAGGAAAAAAAAAACTTCATTTGTGGTGAAATTTTTGAGTGATTTTTTTTGGTTTTACATAATATTTTATTAAAAACAATTGGTAATGAATTTTTGAGATTTGATTTCATGGGTTCAAAGGAAACATCCATATGCACATCTTCCATGCTAAAAAACACCCCCTTAAGTAACAAAAATTTGATCAATAAAAGATTCAATGAAACTTGTGATAGGCCCAAATTTTGTAATTTTTATTTTATTTTATGAAAATCAAATTTTGTTGTTTGACTCAAATATTGTGACTAAGTTTGTATCTTCAGTCATGATATCTTGTATACTTGATGAAAAGCTAGTTAAAAGTGAAAGATATGTATTTTACAAAATTTGGGCCTATCACAAGTTTCATTGAATCTTTTATTGATCAAATTTTTGTTACTTAAGGGGGTGTTTTTTAGCATGGAAGATGTGCATATGGATGTTTCCTTTGAACCCATGAAATCAAATCTCAAAAATTCATTACCAATTGTTTTTAATAAAATATTATGTAAAACCAAAAAAAATCACTCAAAAATTTCACCACAAATGAAGTTTTTTTTTTCCTAAAACTGATATTTGGCATGCTAGATTGATATTGTGCAAGGATACTATGGTAATTTTTTTGAAAAAAATGTATCGCTTATACTTGGCATTTCACCAAAAAATTAGACAGCCTCAAAATGGCAGTTCGTTTGTTTTACCCGACCGTACAATAGTGAAGTCTCAGCGATTGCCTTCAAAAACTTCAATAATTACAACTTTTGAGCAATAGCTATGCTTACATCAGTTACATCTATTGATGTAAGATTAAGGTGGAATACAAAATGGTCCCTCTGATTTTCCCAAATTATTTAATATTAGAGCAGAGCCTGTTGCAATGTAAGGACAACACAAGTATGATGAAAATGATGATTATATTTAAACAAAACTTGATGCATACAAATTTTAACCATCTTATCAACACAAATTGTGACTCCTTATCCATTTCTATCCATTTTTATTGTCAAGATTGTGTTCATGTGCAATTAGGGTTGCAGTCACCCGAAGTAAAGACATGAGAGCAATGAGAATAATTTGATGAAAATAAGTAGATGAAATAATTGGATGAAGACGTGACTGATTTTGTGACAAAGGGTAAGGTATGTACACCCATAAGCGTCAAACTAAGGGTTTTGAATATGATGAGTATCAATAAACAGCTAGCAAATTATAGGATCCTCTTAGGAACACAAAAATAATGAGTTTGCACTTTTGAATGTATTATTTGGATACTACAAGAATAAGTTATGATTTTTTTAAAAGCAAACTGCCATTGCACCCATAACCACTTTCAAGATTTCATGTGGTTGTACATCCTTATCATTACATCTATTCACTTCCACAAATTTTGCAAGATTTCAGAGGTGACGGTTATGGGGACACTGACGCGTATGGGTGTACATACCTTAGTGACACTTTGCAATTAATATAATAGATGGTATTTGCAGCTCTTGATCGGAAGCACCAACGAGCCAATCCCTTAACGAAGAAACAGAACTCCCAGCCTCCTCTTGCAGTGGCAGTACCAGTACCAGTTCGACGTAAGCCCAAGTCCAAGGCTTGGGAAGTGGAAGAAGAAGTCGACGACGACGATGACGACGAGGATGGCCCTTCGATCATGAACTCTCGTCGTCGATCACGGTGGCGACACCGAGACGCCGACGAGTCCAAGTCGTCGGTGGGATCTACTGGACGAAGAGAACGAGTAAGTCCGTCGTCGTCGTGTGCGGAGAGGCTGTTGTCGTGGCCTCGACGATTGGCGCAGAAAGCCAACTGCCGGAATACCGACAGCGACGATGACGACGGCAGTGTCGGTGGTGTCGTCGTCGGTGACCGGAGCTTCGGCATGTCGTCTCGACGAGACGCCGAATTGGTCCGGAGGATTTTGAAAGGGAGTCAACAGAAGTACTCCAACTTGACCGGAGATGATATTCTGAACGAAGATTTTGGGTAAAAAGGACTGTCTCTTGTTTTAGTTTTTTGAGCTTTTTTTTTTGTATAAAGTTTTGTAACATTCTTTAGTCGGCAGTTGTAAGAGCGGTGGAGTTCTTCACTGTCGGTGGCAACTGCAAGCAAGCAACATGCTCGAAAGCTTCGCTTGCACGGCGTTCTGCTCAGCCAGCCTTGGGGGTGGTAACCCCCTTTAGAGGGGTGGTAAGGTCGTTAGCGTTAGAGCATCTCCACTTGTACTGTAAATCATTGGGTTAGGGAGACTTTTGGATGAGAAGGGAGCAATTAATAGATGGACTAGCCAAAATTCTCTTTGGCATGGCATAAATTGCATTTTCTTAGTGTATAACAAGTCTTTTAAGTATTACCTTTTTTTACAAAAACAAGCTGAATAATCAATGATGGAGAACCTGGTTATTTTTGCAAGTAAGGAGATTTGTCATTGGTTGAAAGTCAATTTTATGGAGTTGAAAAGGTGGGGAAAGCAAGTGGTCAAACAAAAAGCACTATGGTTTCCAATGATGAATTTTTTTGAGGTTAATCAAAGATGTTCTTGTTGTAAGTCAATGTTGCTAGCTTTAATGTGCATTAAAAATGAATGAAGAGCAATTTTGTTGGAAGAGTTGCTCAAGTCAAGCTGTTATATGTTGTGAAGATAGTTAATGTTGCAAACCACCCTCCAAGATTAAGTTTACATAAAATCTTGTACTTAATTACAAGTCTTGACGAGGTCTACATTGACATTCAAAATAAGATGTGTCTTGATAGATTCATTGCATGTTTGTGTTGTGGTAGATTCATTGCATGTTTGTGTTGTGGATATTGTAAAGGTGGTTAGATCTTTTGGACATAAAAAATGAGATGATATTGGATTATGATGGAGGTATGTAGTGTCTTGCATTGGGATGCTTTTAGTTCAAATTTGGGTGTTGGCAAGGTGCTTACCATTGTAATACACTTAATTATGGTGGGTCACATGCTTTTATTGTCATATGAATACTTGAAAATTTCATGGGAAAAGGGAATTTGCCATTTTTTTTGTACCTAATGGAGGTATCATGGATGAAATTTGCCATCTAGGTCTAAGGTAACAACACCCATACATGAGCAGTTCCTAAAGTGGAGCCCTACTTTTGAAGTGTTCACCACTCACTGTGAACCCAAAGTGGAGCAGTGAATGCCACTTGCATAAGAAAATCTTGCCACATGTCAATTGCTAAGTTGCTGTGAGATGGTCAAGATTGGGACCGTCAAGCACATGTATAGGAACACATCAAAGCAATTTCAAGGGTAGCCTAGAGTTGCTAATAGGGACCCTATGAGCCGCAACTTTGCCCTTTAATAAAAAATAATCTACAATACTTTTTTCCACAAAAATTACGGTCCATGATAGCTTGTTGAAAGGCTAGCCCTACAAAAATAATCTTGAATTTTCCAAGACTCTGAAGTACCCTAAACCCTTAAACGCTTAGGTATGGGTGCGGTTACCTTATGAGGTTCTAATAGTTGAACTATTTCTAGTAAATGCCTCCTTTAAAATGTTTTATGTATTTATTGGTGTTAACCTTCTTCATTGTTTTGTACATATGATTAGACTCTAATTTGAACTTATTAGTAACTTGAAAAGTGTTATGAAAAGTTATTTTAATGATGTTAGGATCACTTTGTATTTGGGATCAAGCCTAATTAGGAGTTGGCCCAATTTACAATCCATTGGGCCATCGATTGGGTATTGGGTTGGGCCTTAATTCAAAGCTCTTTAGTACAATTGACAATTTAAATTTTAAATTAACAAACTAGGCCTAAGCTCTTGAATTGGGTTGATGCATTATAGTGATTAGTGACTCATTTTTTTGGAGTTGGCACTATAAATTTATTATCAAAGTAACCATGTCATTAATGAGCCTAATAACTAATTGCTATAAGCCTCAATATAAAAGACCTAGGGCTCAATTGATAGTCTAACTCTAGGATTTGAACAATACCATTGGTCCATTTTGGTAGTTCCTAAATTGGGTTTAGGATTTGGTCCTATTCTAAGGTGGCCTTTAATATAAGAGGTTTGAAGAGCTTTTGTAAGATATATTGCTTCTTAAAATGTAGTGATTATATCATTTAAAAAACCAATCCATAAACTCATTGTCTTTAAATGGAGGAACGGAGGAAGGCATCTAGTTTGCACTACTTTTCATCACATAATTATTAATATGCTGTAATAAGTACTAAAACATTATGATATGTTAACTTCAAAATTTGTGATATGATATATATAATACATTATATGAAATATTTATTATTTGTGCCCTGTTAATATTAATGCTATTTTATTGAATTTGAGAATCACCTTTATCAACTTTGTAATTGAAATAACAAGTGAAAGAATATTTGCTGGCCATAATTGGAGCATATTGCATACAACATTAGATTTAATTGACAAGAATTAATAACAGATGCAAACAAATGTGATGTACATGTTTCTTGAGTATTCTTCCATGTGTAACAGATTTGTGAACATTTATGTCACGTTCTTGTAAGATTATCAAGTCCTTGAAATTAGGAGGTTTTGTCCTAAAACTACAAGTAAATCTTTCAATAACTAAAGGGAACCTAGTGAAGCCCAAAGTTTCAATTAACCCTTGAAGATTGCCAAGACCTAAAAATGTCTTCACATGATTTCACAAGCTCTTTTGAGGCACTGGATCTAATTTTTTGGCCTTGCTATAAAATACAAATATCAAGGCATTCAAGTAGTTCATGTAAATGGAGTAATGGCAAGACAAAACCAAATTTTGTATTGTATAAGTGTCTCAAGAGCATTGATTAGGTGGAACATTGTATGAAGCAAGGTGGCAAGCATTGTCTTATACATTGCAACCAATCAATACCCCTTGCATGCTTCCTTGCATGGGCTCTGTGGTAAATGGAAATTTGCTAGCAAGGGTTTAAGCATGTTCTAAACCCTTGTCATGGTTGCCCTTAATAATTGTGCTAATCATGGTTTTCCATGCAATAGCAATTTGAAGGCCCAAAACTCAACATACAAAGATGTAAGACCTTTGATGATTTGCAAGTGTGTATATCTGCATCAAATCTTGCTACTCACAAATCTTGAGAAGAATAAGAGGCTTACAAAATTTAGAAAAAAATAATAAACATCAACTATTTGCTAGAAGATAAAGATTTTGCTATCACATGTTGTTTGATCAAATATTATAATCTCTCACCTCCCACAGTCAATTGTTCTCCAAACTTGCAAGTTGTTTTGTAAGTAGATGCTCTACTGTGTTCAATGATCACTTTTTGTGGATGACCCAACTGACTGATATACAACGTATCAAAGTTATAAGTCTCCACAAACCCTGATTTTGGTGAAAATGGCTTGGGCGATTAGGGGGTAAGGTGTTTAAATTTCCTTTTCATAGACAGGTGACTGTAATACAAATGAAGGGATAAGACAACTGAGCATGTGCAACATGTGTTTTTAAAACTAGAATTGGCTACAATAAGTGATAGATAAGTCAGAAAATTATGAGAAAGATTAATATGTCCCATGTCCTATGGACACTTGAGCTCTCAATTCAAGACTTCAGCAATTGAGCGCTTGCTTGACCGACAAACAAAGGCTTATTATAAAAAAAGCCAGATCTATTATTAGTACAGACAAGCACAAGCTTGTGCTGTTGGGGCAGCTCCTCAAGGATGTGATGATCACGCTACCTTGAGGAAGTTTGAGTAGGCACCTTACGCAAAAAGCAAACCAATGACGAAGCGTCGCATAGCTACTTGTTTTAGTAATAAAATGACAAGCCAACAAGCCTAATGCATGACAATAAGTTCGTCATTTCAGTACACAATGTAGCAAGTTATGCATCAATACGGTTTTATGTATAAAAATTAACAGCTGCATACTCACCAACCAAACTTTACCACTGACCCCGGCACAATAATTTAGAAGGACCTGAACGTTTGTATTCCTTGAATACCTTTACTTACTGATACAAACCAAATTGAAGAAACCTCTTAAACCTCACATATCAACTCTCATCAAGAAGCCTGAAGTCTTATCTACCCTTCAAAAGTTGGAAAGCATAAAAAAATTCCTGTCTTGACACGGGAAAACAGGGACACTCTTTCTCGTAATGGTATAATACTACACAAGACTGGAAAGAGAAGGATACCTGGATTGCATACAGAAACGACAGGTAGCTTCAATGGTGGAAATAAACGAGCAGGGACATACGTCACTCTGCAGCTAAATAATACCTTTCAGACGTTGTCATCTGAGAAGTCCTTATTGCACTTTATAAAGAATGAATCGTATTGGAACAAAATCCTAAAACTTTACAATCCCAACTTCTGGGAGAAGCGCTCTGTTAGATTAGCTATTACAAACCCTGCAAAAACCTGCAGGAGTAACAAAAAATGGTAAGCCACAACCCTTGAAAGTTCTGAAAGCGATCTACAAATATAGAAAAGAAGAATAACAATGCTTTGATCGATTTGTATAAGCATTGCAAACGTGCATGAGATACAAGAGCAGCAGCTTTTGTAAATAGGCAATCTTGCTATTATCCCTTCATCTGTAATTGATATTTGGACGCTGAACCTTAACCCTTAAATTGTAATTTATTTGTGGACACTAGTGCCATATTCTTTTGCAAATTATTGGACCACTAGGTTCATATTCTTTTGATAATTACTGGACCATTTAAGTTCAAGAGGCTTTGTACTAAAGATTACAAGTAAAGCTGAAGGAGAGTCAGTGAAGCCTAGAGCTTAAATTTTCAGATATTTGTGTCCTGGAATTTATTTTAGGGGGATTGATATGTCTACCACACCCTTTCAGCTATTCTATCACACCCCGGGGTAAATTTGAGATTTCTACCATCAAAAAGCTAAATTTGAAAATTTGGAATTCAGATTTGGACTTGGAGACCGTGATTTTGTCTAGAACCTTAAAAAGGTTCTAATTGAACAACACCTAATGAAATAGCTTATCTTTTTTTATAAACAAAAGTGAAAGTAATACTTTTTGCCCGAGCTAAGCTTTTTCATTGGGTGTTGTTCAATTACAACTTCTTTTTTATAGTTCTAGACAAAATCAAGGTTTGTAACTCCAAATCTGAATTCCATATTTTCAAATTCAACTATTTGATGGTAAAAATTTAAAATTTACCCCGGGGTGTGGTAGAATAGCTGAAAGGGTGTGGTAGACATATCAATCCCCTTATTTTAGACACGGGTGTCTGTAATATACAGGTGAAGAAAAGAAACATGAAAGAGAAACTGTACGCCATACCTGAGCAGAACCAAGTATGTATATGAAGGAATAATGACGTCCATGCACTACCATGTCAGCCAACATTGCTAGTGGGATGGTCAGAGACATGCCAAGTGTTGCAACCAAAGGATTCGTCCACACAACAGACATGGCCCTGCGTGTTTACCACAGCCTCAAATTAAAATCAGAAGTCCATTTCAGGAACAGAATTGTCAAAGTTTTTTCATCGGTTAGTGCATAATCAGGCATTAATCAGTACTCAGATAAAAGTGTTTATAAAATTTAGTTATAATAAGAAAAAAAAGCACATCAGCAAGTGAGGTCAAATATGAGAAGAGAGTTACCAAAAATAATCAGAAAGAACGCTCCCAACAAAGCCATTCGCCAGAACAACCTCATCTACTTTTAAGGAGGTCGGTATACTGAATGCAGGCTCCAGCCTCATTGAGTGCAGGGGCCAAACTACACAAGCAAAAATCCCAATTGTAGTATAAATCAGCACAGGATAACAAAAAACACTGCCGTTCTAAAGTTACACCGTCCAGATAATACGGGAGTTGCGACGATATAAAATACCATTAACGAATGGGAGCAATGGAAATAAAAGTAATCGACAACCAAAAATTTAACTCCATAATATATAAAATGCCGGGTTATCGTATACTTACTTAGCCACCAGCCGCCAAAGAGTGTAAAGAGTCCAATGAAGCCAAACAACTTTTGCATGTCAACACCTTGGCCCTCTTCTCCTCCATGTTTCTTCAACATCACTGCAAAGATAAATAATGTCAGACCAAAGAGACGTGGCTTTGAGAGTTATGCTCTAAGCCATCAAAGCTTTTATTCAAGCTATGTTAGAACGGTCTCAGAACACGTACCTGTAAAAAGACCGTACATTACAGCTGACAGAAGGCCTAGAAAATCTCCTGCCAAGGAATGTTGATCAAGACTGTCACAAACCACTGCAGTATCTTGTTAATCTTTGTTTGTGCAGAAGGAAACGATCAAGATTTACAAATCCAATAACTCTAGCAGGCTCTATTAACATCAAATAAGTACATAACCCCTAACATTATATACGTGCTGAGGAAAAAACCATCAATCAAGTTTACAAAACCATGGGATTTGATTTATAAACGTAGAACTTCCTCAAGAAATCGGGACATATCATTGTAAAGATCAAAAAAATATATCGAAAAGTAACACACTCAAGACAAGATAACAACTTACTCATTCAAAGACTCGCTGGTATCGTTAGTGGACCAAGTTTTGCCCAATGTAGTCATGGCCACTCCAGTGATGCTGACTAAAACCGCAACCACCTTTGCCAGGTTGAGAGAATCCTGACCGAGAAGCACTCCAAATAAGAGAGTAAACAGTCCTGCTGTTGATGACAATATCGTTGTGCTGGCCACACTTGTAAGTGCCAATGCAGCATTTGATAAGTACTGCCACAACACAACAGTACTGCCCGATTTAGCATATAACTAATAGTAACGAGGGTGTTTCAGATCCATTGCGCAAGTACAGCATTGAACACCTTAATGGTAGAAGATACTAAAAGGGACCTGATCCTATCACCTATACAGACGCTTGTTTCTAACAGGAACTTAAATATATATATAGGGAATTGCTAAAGCCACACCCAAAATTGCTAACGCCACACCCCAAGGTGTGCTTTGAGCACAAAATGTGAGAATTTAATGCTGATTTCTTTAAATTTGGATCAAAATATTTGTTTCACCTCCATCATACTAAGATTGTATTAAAAAAAATTGGAGACGCTTGAATTCAATACTAAAATTATAGGGCTTTTGAATTACTTTAAGCAAAAATACACAAAAGAAATAGCAGGGGTGCAATAAAAGTTTGACAAAAAAAAGTTATTTGTTCTTCATTCTTTCAAGGAGGTGGTAATGCAGTGATTGAGTGAATGACGGATCACTAGAATAAAAAAAACTAACATTAAATTCTCAAACTACATGCTCATAGGGGTGTGGCGTTAGCAATTTTGGGTGTGGCTTTAGCAATTCCCTATATATATATACACACACTTGGTTAGCCTTTAACTACCAAGTTGGATTTAAGCATGAATAGGCTAAATGTCTATGATCGATCCTCTTTGAATGCAAATGGGATTGTCCATTGTCATTTATCCCTTCACTTGTATTACAGACACGCATATCTACATAATAAATTTAGGATACTTCAATCTGAGCGCTGTAGCTTCACTAGGTCCCTTCAGATATTGAAGGATTTACTTGTAGTCTTTAATGCTAAACCTCCCAAACGCAAGGCCAAAGAAAATGACACTGGTGTCCACAAATTAATTACAGATGAAGGAATAGAGGTCTACAGCCTTTGTACGAGTTTCTTACGTATTTTCAAAGTCATAGTGGTAAGAATTTGATCTTGACGGGTTTAACTCTTGTACCCAAAAGTGACCTTTTCACATATCTATAGCGATCTCCCAATACTCACAATCCTACAAATGCTTGAAATGACGAAAATTGTACCTGCACCAAGAACTCTGACTAACATTCCACACCTGTGATTCATAGATTGAGGATTCGAAAGTTGCATACCTCTGTCACAAGCCACAATGGAGCCATGAACATACTAATCTTGGCAATTTCCCAAGTTGTAAGAACGACGGAGTCCTTCAGATCCTCAAAACCATTAGTCTTGTGCACAAAGGGGTGGGCAGACTCTGTGTCGGGCGACTCAGAGTTGATATCCTTCATCAGGATCATCTTCTCCATATCTACGTCACAGCTCCTTTGGGTACCATTGAGCCGCAAGGGAGTTCCTGGCAACGAAGGCGATTTGACCACCCCATTCGCCCGCCTGGGGGACGCCGCCAAGGAAGATAGTTTGATGGCATGGCCATTTGAGTTTCTGGATTTTGACCTATGTTTACTCAGGTAGCACTCGTAGATGTAGTCCTTCAAGTACGACACTGGTAGGTAGATAACTAATAACGAAGCTCCTAAGTACGTGAGTACGAAGGGATGCTTGTAGGCTTCAAAGATGCTCTGCCATGTTACCACCACTATCTCACTTTAGTACCAGAACACACATTGTTAAATCACAAAACGAAATCACACATGCCACCGGTTGAAAGCCGATTGACAAGAAATTGAACATTATCTCATGGCTCTAGGTGAATGTTCCGATCAGAATTCTGCTACACGAAGTTATGATTCTGTTTGATCCGTCATCACATTACAATACACCTTGTTCAGGATGCCGAAATGAGTGTCAGAACTCATTGCAACTCTAAGAGATATACAAAATTTCCACGTGCGTGTCACTACCTAAACAGAGGATTTCATGCAATACCAATAGGCAACAAACGCACTACTAAGGGAAATTGCTCCTTACTAGTTCTCATGATGATACCTGCCCTCGAAAGTAGAACGATATTCAGAGAAAAATCGTGTTTCACTATCCATTATATAGTCATACCGGTGGTAGAGGAAAAATCAAAAGAATCTGTGCATATGCTAGATCTAAAAAGACGATTAATTCAAAACCAGGCCTTTTCTTTTCGTTCTTTAAGAAGTGCAAAGTGGCGATTTAAAATGTTATAGTGGTGCTCCAAATTTCAACATTCATCCACATATTGGATAGAAAATATCACATTAGTACATATTACATGTCTATAATTTGGTTTTCATCCACAACTTGGTTTCCATTGACAATTTGGCAATTTCATCCAGGTTTTTTAAATTTGAACCCTTTTAGCGATTTCATCCAAGATTTTTGGCGTTTTTTTGATATTTTTTAGCCAGACTATTTTTTTTGGGTGCAATCTGGCACCAGAAAGCCAAAAAAAATAGCCCTGTTCAAAACCTGTAAGCCTAGGGCAAGTTAAAATGAGTGCTTGAGGAGAGCTTTCTACACACTAAGAGAACATACAACCAGCTTCCTCATAGAAAACTGGATGGAAGACACAACCCGAGGCAAAAAATTATTTAGTACTCCGAAATGTTAATGAAACCTCAGCAAGCTGAACTCAGGAAACAGGAATGTGGCCAATAAACAAACCTGTGTAACCTCAGCCGAGGTGACCCATATTAGAACGACGGTGACAATCAATACTAATCCAGCCTTGTAGCGCCACCCCATCCCAATCGTCGCCCCCCGCTCTCCCTCGCGCGGATCCACGACCTTGTCGAATCCCCTTCCACTCTGCTCTTTCCGGCGATTCTTCTCACTATCCAAAACACCAAGAAAACAGTTTCTTACTTTCATGTCACAAAAAAAATATTAAAAAAACTTACATCTTGCCTCATGCAATAATCTTAACTTATTTAATTGCTCCCTCACATGTTTGCATAACTTAGCCTCTCGACTTCTCACTATCCAAAACACCAAGAAAACAGTTTCTTGCTTTCATGTCACAAAAAATTACTACAAATTTCACATCTCGCATCATGCAATAATCTTAACCTGTTTAATTGCTCCCTCACATGTTTGCATAGCTTCACAAGTGCAAGTTGTCCAATCAGTGTGAGAGCAACATAAGCGATTCCACTCACGTACAGGCAATGAGCAATTACAGAGTGTCCATAAAGAAAGTTGCCTGTCTGTT
The DNA here is from genome assembly GCA_963920765.1 of Ulota crispa. NCBI lineage: Eukaryota > Viridiplantae > Streptophyta > Bryopsida > Orthotrichales > Orthotrichaceae > Ulota > Ulota crispa. The sequence continues at coordinate 14,509,659 of OY987250.1, forward strand.
AAGCTGTAAGACAGTACAGGCAAAACTCCAAATCCTTCTTGATCTCAATTCTTGCGAATTTTTGTAGTAAAGAAAGAAAGCAAAACTCTGGCCCTAAATCAATCAGCTTGAACGAAGACAATGTCAACTAAGTTGCTACAGATTTAGGACAGGAGTGCAACCGTAGGTGCCTTTACTTCCTCTCCTCACATACTCGCATGCAACCGAATAGCACATTTTCAAAGAAAGCACAGTTCTGGCCCTAAATCAGCTTGAACGAAGTCAAATGTTAACTAAGTTGCTACAGATTTAGACAGGAATGCTACCGTAGGTGCCTTTCTTTCCTCTCCTCAAATATTCGCACACAACCGAATGGCAAATATCAAAGAAAGCAAAACTCTGGCCCTAAATCAATCAGCTTGAATGACGACAATGTTAACTAAGTTGCTACAGCCTTAGCCTTAGACAGTAGTGCTACCGTAAGTGCCTTTCTTACTCCTCCTCACATACTCGCACACAACCGATCGCAAATTTCAAAGAAAGCAAAACTCTGGCCTTAAGCTTAAATCAGCTTGAATGAAGACAATGTTAACTAAGTTGCTACAGCCTTAGCCTCAAACAGCAGTGCTACCGTAGGTGCCTTTCTTTCTCCTCCTCACACACTCGCATGCAACCGAACAGCAAATTTTCAAAAAAACAACACACACAAAACCCTGGAAAGATGGATTTCTTTTCTGGAAAAAGGCGAACACATTATCTTTCACGATATAAGCGCACGAACTTCACCTCCCGAGCTCAAAATCGACACAAAGTGACTCACCTTCAGAGTTCAGATCTAAAATGAAAATCGCAATCGTTTCGATAGGTCACACTCTTCCGAATCAAAAAGAAAACAGCACAGAGAAGCTCTTGAAGCGCCGTAAAAATGGCAGGAGCCGTCTTGAGGTCGGGAATGAGACGAGAAGAGTGCGATGAGGTGATCTGCGAGGCACGGAACAAACACGATGCAGAACGGAAGAAGGAAAGGAAGAGCAAAATGGTGAAGCAGAGCTCGGGAGGACTACGGGAGATCAGAGCTCGCGTTCTGACCGGCGGTCGGGACAGAGGTTCGAAGACTGGTGTCCCGACCGATGGAAATGGGAAATGCGCTTTCCGTTTTACATTAATAGGGAATTTCGCGAGATCGTAGATTCAATCGCAGCCGTTGATTTGAGATATTGTTAGTAATGTTCTGGGTTTGATTTATTCTTTGCTTTTATTGGCTGACCAGTGGCCGGCGCCTAGTTTGACTTTCGTGCTTTTTAGTTCCCGATGCACGTTGACTTTATCAACCCATAGACTCTGGGGCAGTGTGTGGGGAGATTTGGAGCTTCTTTGGCAAAAAGCTTACATTTCTCATATTCTCTATATACTTACACTATATAATTATAAAATTTTCAGAAATTTAGTTAGTCGGTTTATAGCCAGTTGATTTGATTTATATTTCAGGTTGATTTATATTTCAATCAATTTTTTGCACATTTTATTTGGCTGGCTTTCTATTGTTTTTCAGCTCTCCCCGTACATTGTACTAGGATAGTTTAAATGTATAAAATGTGAAGATTTGTTGTTAAGTGCACGTAAAAAGGATAACCATAAATTTTTGAAAATAAAATTGCTTACAACTTGTTGATCATGCCTATATGGTGAGATTTTATCATTTGTGTATATGATCAATATTCATTAATTAGACATAAATTAAAATTAAAGATTTGTTTTCCTTCACATTAAATTGTGAATTGAAAATTAATGCTTGCATCCCTCTTACTTTTGTACTCCGTAATACACAATTTAGGACACTTTGGTCTAAGGTATGGGCTTCAGTAGCTTTCTTTCAATTATTGAAAGATTTATTTGTAATATTTAGTGTAAAATCTCTTAAAAATCCAAGGGTTTAAAAGTTCTAAAAAGAATGTGACATTAACATTCACAAATGAATTATGTGAGAAGGGATAAGGGTGACTAATCACAATTCATCAGTAGTTGAAAAAGTAAAACTATTTTTGTTATGAATTTGAAATGTAGATTTTAAATTATGGCTGGTTTTTAATATTTTGACACTAAAAAGCTATTAAAGTTGTGTTGGAGAAAATCAACTATTGAGGGAAACATACATGAATTGTTATCTAATCAAGTATTGTTCAAATTCTAAATTCTTTGATGCCATCATTGTAATAGATCAATTCACTAGTGTGACAATGTTTAGTTCTAATAATCTTGGGGAGATCAATCCCTCTTACATTTTGCATACACCTACAATAATGACCTATTTAAATGGGGGCTATTTACCTTATCAAAAAATTTATAAGACATGGTATTTTTTAAAATAAAAATAAATGTTAGAGATTAAGTGCACCATATTGGTAGTTATAATATTTTTGGGGGCTCATTTTAAGCTACCCTATATTACTTATAATCCTTTATTTTCCTTATACCTTAGTTATTCCTTATAAATCATTCTATTTGTTATATGCATTTTGTTCCTAGGTTTAGTACTATCTTGAAAATGTCTAGTATTATGAGCCATTGTGCAATGACATATACACAATTTCAACATAAGAAACCAAAGGCAAAGAAGGATTGGTAGAAGCCTTGGTAATACATATGGTAACATAAGAAATAGTAGAAGAGTATAATTTGTGTTGAAAAACATAGTGAAGGATGGGAACATGTGCCCTCCATTGCTGTACATTTGTTATTTGAAGTTTGCCCAAGAGTATGAGCACATAGACAAGATTTTTTTTTCAAACAACTCAAACATCTATTAGCATCCCCATAGCAATGAAGGCAAGTCCAAAAAGTAATACTAAAACCATTGGATACCCACTCCTCCATTGATGACCAAGCAGTTGGTGACAGCCATCCATTCACAAATTTTGGATAGTAAAATGTACTTTTTGTTCTTGGTGAATGAACCCTAAAGCCCATGGCCCCAAACTCTATACCCTATACCCTAAGTACTCACTAGTCGCTACTAACTTTTTTTTCTCTATGCTATTTTACATCTACAGCTTACATGATTCTATTGTTTTTTGTCTACCCTATATTATATATGATTATGTTTTCCAATACTACACCACCCTATATTTTATGTAAATCTTTTTACAAATTTTACTCAAAATTAATATAATGGACCCTATATTTTATTGCACGTAGTTTCTACTTTTTTTGCAAGTGACCTCCCCGAGCTAATAATAAGTTGATTTTTAGTAGAAATTTGGCTAAATTATTCTTTGGTAAGATTAATTTGTTATTTTTTTGTTTCTCTAAAATTATTATTACTACTCAAAGGATTTAGATTTTATTTATTATTGAAAGGAAACCATTGAATATTAAAATGTCAAATTTAGTCTCTCTTTAGCATATCATACAAAGGTTGATGGATCAATTGAACAAGTAATCCAAATTTTCAAAATGTTTTCTTCATGCTACCATTAATAATTATTAAGAAAACAATGTGATAAATATGTTTTCTTAGTAAAATAAGATAAAACAATGGACCTTCTATTAAAAATGATATATGTTTTTCAAATATTAAAATTCATAGTAGCAATTTAAGTTCTTATCAAAATTGTTGAATGGTTTATTATAGAGGATTTATTAGTCAACTTTATTAAAATCATAATTGATTGTATTGTTCAACTTCATCAAACCCAAATCCACCACAAAAAAATGAAAGTATTATTTTTGATTTTGTGAAATCCAAACTAAAAAGAAAGAAATTCGGTCTTTATCAACAAAGTACACTCTAACTTTAACGTTCATGATTAATTTTTGCTATTACAACACTATATGCAAACAAAATAGTTTAGAATATAAAGGAGAAATTGGAACAACTTTTTTTTTGATGATTTATTCCCTCTAAGACATACTATGAAGTGTGCAATAACTTTAGCAACGCTTGCAGATTTTTAGTAGTTATAACTGCCCCCCAAAATGAAGATTCTAGAGAATTTGGAGACCTTATTTATGATTCTTCCTAAAATGAGCTTTGGCTTTGAGATACAAAATAGCAGTTTGAAAATTACCAGCTGAAATTTCTGTTAGTCTTGCTTGTGTTACACTCTTGGAGGATGCGGATCGTCACCACTGTTGAATATCTATATGTGCAAGTCTTCTATACAATCACTTCAATGCTCAAAACCCATTTAGGCCTCCTCAAGTACGGCTTGTGCTTCTGCGATTCTCGTCTGAAATTATCTCCTTCTATCTATCTGCATGCAAAATATACAGTACAATGGCGTGGACTTTGCATTTAGATTGAATCTTCTCAAGGTCGTCTTGTTTCATTTTTCCATCACTGCTAATCTAAAATTTGTAGAATGCAATTTCTTTCAATGGTCCGTGCATTTTCATAGTGTGCTTTATAAACTCAATTTTTGGCTGTTCCTTTTGTATAAGTCTCGGCCTTTTATAAACAATGTTATTTCTCACGGTCGAGGACATTGATAATCCAATTGTTGGTTAACCCCTAAATGCCCAAGGGTATTTTTCTCGTTTTTGGAAGGCAATTTTGAAGTTTTATGAATTGTCCTTGTAAGATCATTAGTAAACATCTTAACAAAATTGGAACCTTACAATCTTGAATTTCAAGGTTTCTAAATGGTGCTATCCAAAAGAATCCAAAATGGTCATGCAAATTTTAAGATATTTGTGATTGAATGATGATGAGTTTAGATTTTTTTGCTTTTTTTGGAGCTGCCCAAAACTTCTAATGCAAGTTGGCAACTTTCATATACAAAATTGGGAAACAATCACTAAGGATGTTTTAGTAATTATTGTTGTCACTTGAAAACTAATGGCCCCCCTTCCAAATCCATAACCACAATTTCACAAATGAGCCTGCAACGCAATTGTCAAAGTGCAACTGTCTAATACAAAGAAAATTTTGGGCTTCAATTGTTTGACCAAAAATCATCATGAATGAAAGAATATTCAACGGTGAATGAATTCTAATTTTTATAACAAAGACATTCTAAGTGAAATTAGTCCAAAAGCACTTTTAGATTTTGTTAAATGTCAAAATTTCAATAAAAGGGTCCTTATTGCCCAAGGGAGTGCCCAAGGGAAATCTTCACCTTTTTCTGTACTTGATGCCCATCATTTCAATGTGGCAACGAGTCATAGGCTCTATGACACTATTTACAACACTAATCATGACACATTTCATGACACAAAATGTATGCTTGCAGTTAACCTTCCACAAAAAATAACTAGAATAGGATATGAAGGAAATTAAATTTGAACAATGAAGCTAACTTCAATTGGCAACTTTTCCAAAAAAAAAACCTAAAATTTATATATGTACCTTCAACATGGTTTCAAAGTTTCTTTAAGTTTTTTGAACACCAAATTCTAGTACCTTGGGCATTTAGGGGTTAATTAAAACTACGGGCAAGTGTGAACCTTCTCCCTGCCATGCCTGAATTTGCCTTGCTGGCACTTTTATGAGCAATGAAATACTTATATACAAGTGCAAATGTGCACTCCTAGCACTTATGGCTTTCTTTGAAATTCTAGTTCCTTTCATAACACTACAAGGAAACCATGGTCTTTTTGACAAAAAAATGTGACCTAATCTACAATAACTGTAGATTAGGTCACATTTTTTTGTCAAAAAGACCATGGTTTCCCATAGTGTAACGACCCTCCTCTAGGCCCACCACCATATTAGTGCTACAATGATCACTCTTATTTTTTTTTAGGCGCTCCTTTGAAATGCCAAGTGCAAAAGGACCCTAATAAAGGTATGTTTGCACTTGACATTAACCTATTAAGGTCCGTGGTTGATTTTGGGGGTGGGCAAGGCCTTTTTTGGTGATTTGGAAAAACTCATACTAACAAATTATACAAATGCCTATAGAAGATCCAACCGTAGGGATGGCAATGTTATGCATGGTTTATGGGCATGCATCATTTTTTATGTTTGATTTCGTTTGCAACTAGGTTCAAATCTGCATGTTTGCGTTTTTGTACAAATATGGTAGTTGCTATGATGGTGGATTGTATTTCTTTATGGATTGCTCTTTCTTGTTGCTTAATGGACCACATGGCAATTCTTTAAGGTGATGATGGTTTTAGAGAAAACTTGGATTTTTGGGAACGCGTACAAGTACTCAATCTTTATCAATTATGACCATCTTTCTACATTCATTCATGTATTTTGGCAGCTAGTATTTCTTGAGATTTTCCAATGCCCTAACCATGTGGCAGCTTAGCTAAACCTGATTTTTGTTCCAAGCTATGGGGTTCCTAATTGCCTACACTCATCCCCTTTGCCGCATCCTCATATTCCTTGACATGCTCTCCCTACTAACTAAAAAGAGTGAGAATTGCCCAGAAATTGGTTGACCGGACCTTAACTCTTGAGCGCCCCAGCGCCCCACATACTACCTCCCCTGATTTAAAGCCTTGTTTTGAGGCACTAGATCTAATTTTTGGTCTTGCTACAAACTACAATTATGAAGGCATTCAAGTTTTCTATGTCAATGGAGTAATGGTGAGGAAAGCCAAATTGTTGTACAAGCGCTGCAAGAGATTTGATTTGGTGAAACACCGTATGGGGCAACAAGGGCGTGGTGGCAAGTAGTGTTTTACAAGCTGCAATTGGTCAATATCCCTTGTAAGCTTCCTTGTGTAAGTTTTGTGGTAGCGGAAAAGTTGTTGGCAAGGGTTCAAGCATGTTTTAAACCCTTTTCGAGGTAACCCTCACCAATTGTGCTAGTCATTGTTTTCCGTGCAATAGCAAATTGAAGCCCTAAAACTTAATTTACAAAGAAGTAAAATCTTCAATAATTTGCAAGTGTGTGCATTCACAGCTAAGCTTGCTACTCACAAAGTTGAAGATGAATCCGGGGCTTACAGAATTTTGTAAAAATCATCAAATAGCAACTACCTACAAAAAAATGAGATTTTATCATTGCATGTTGTTTGATCAAATGTTATAATCTCCCATCTCCCTTGGTCAGTTGTTCCCAAAATTTGCAAGCCATTTTCTAAGTAGGTGTTCCACTATTTTCAATGGTCACTTTTTTTGGATCATCCAATTGACTAAGATACAATGCATCAAAGTTGCTGACCTCCAAAAATCATGATTTTGGTGAAATCAGCCTGGGTGCTTAGGGGTTAATGGGTTAAGAGTGGTAATAGCAAAGGAAAATTAGATGCATTTGGACACATCTTTAGACTACATGCTACAAGAAATTGTGTTCTAATTGACATGTTTGAGTTGACTAAATGTGTCCAAAATGACAAAAAGATTGTCAAATTGGACAATTTCTATAGGTTTAGCAATGTTGATATGGACACCTTTTTGTCATTTTGGACAGTTTCTCTATTGAATGTATATTCATATTACTAATACTCCTCCTAACACCAAGTGTGAACAGGGTCTTCAACATTTGTATTAGACCCTATGAACTATGAAGGACACTTAATTTGTGGACACCTTAGCTAAGTTAACCCCTCACCGCCCAACGGGCTTGAATCAAGCCTCTCTGAATTTTATTCAGAGATGTGTGACATTTTTTCAAGATTTTTTTTAATGATTCTTTTAATTTTAAATTTTTTATTGAAGTTTAGTTTCAGCATTAGGAGTTTGTTTTGAAAATGAATTAAAGTGATTTGTCTATTCAAAATTTTGTGCAAGGGTGTCCATTGTAAATCTTCACTTTCTAGTGTTGAAGGCTCTTGGAAATGAGCCTCAAGTACACTAGAACTTGGAGAAAAAATCACATTAAAAATTCAATTTAAAAAATTGTAGAACAAATTTTGAAAAGCCATAAATTGATTGGGGTTACATATGTTATACTTTACATACTTGTATTTTTTTGTACTCTCAATCTTAGGTTTGAGATGCAAAAAGAGGATTGAAAAACTTCAAATCACTTTCACAATTTTAACACCCTCATGATCAAACACTATAATCTTTTAATCCACAAGTGATATTGTTGTAATTTCATTTCCTATGTGATCTATAACATGTCTACTTTGAATTTGTATGGTTGCGCTTCAAAGAAAATTGATAAACTTGGTCAAAATGCCAGCATTTTGTCCACTTTGATACTCAAAAATACCATGGGCGGTGAGGGGTTAAGAGATTTTTACGACTTGGTCTTCGTCACGTTCCATTTCTAGGGTTTATGATTCGTTGCAAGCAAAGGCCGAGACTGCGAGAGCCTCACAGCCTGCTCTCTCAACCTCTGCTCTGCTTTCGCCATAGCTCCTCCTCCTCTCCCGTTCAGCCCCTTCTCTCTCGCCACGGCGCCGTCTCCGCCTCTCAGATCGACGCCGAGGTGCACTCCACCGCCGTCTCTCCTCCAAAACATCCGCACATTGCAAGAGCAAAACATCCGGGCATTGCAAGAGCAGGAGCAGCTATGGCGACTGATACCGGCCTGGAGTCTCTCATTGATCGTACGTTAACCTTCTTGCATTCCTCACCATTATATGCATTTGTCTTTTCTCTCTCACACCTGCGATTAGGTTCAACGCTATAGACTTCTGACACTTTGGTGTTCTGACTCGCATTGCTTGGTCAGTGCTTTATAATCTCGGGTTTTCCCTGGCTGTGCATTTCTCTGTTCGGAACATCTATTGAGCTTGAAAGAATCAGTTTTACGTATTGATTGTTTTTATGTTGTTATTGCTGTGCATTTCTCTGTTCGGGACATTGATAGAGCTTGAAAGAATCAGTTCACATATTGATTGTTTTCATGTTGTTATTGACTTCGTTCACTTTGTTCCGGTTTTGTTCCGGTTGCATCCAACTTTGCATTTGTTCGTATAATTCATGATGGCCTTTAATGTTAATTATGGAGAAATTACACCAAATTTTAATGTATTTGAATATTGTGCTGATAGGATGGATTTGCTTATGTTTTTTTGCAAACTGTGATATGAGAGCTTGGTCAGTGCTTGGAATCTCAGGTTTTTCCCTGGCTGTGCATTTCTCTGTTCGGAACGTCGATAGAGCTTAAAAGAATCAGTTAACATATTGATTGTTTTCATGTCGGTATTGACTTTGTTCCGGTTTTGTGCCGGTTGCATCCAACTTTTGCATTTGTTCGTATAATTCATGATTGCCTCTAATGTTAATTGAGGAGAAATTAGACCAAATTTTAAATATTCTTGAATACTGTGCTGAGAGATAGGATGAATTTGCTTATATGTTTCTGCAAACTGTGATATGAGAGGATGAAGAAGTTTTTTTCAATGCTTGAATACGCAGCAAGTTCACTTGTTTTCTGAAGCGTCTTACTTTGTTTCTGTGTATGTGGTGGATTCTGTAGAGACTATATCAGTGATAACCAACGATGGGCGAAATATTGTGGTTCGTAACTTTTTCCTCGAGTATTCGTCCTCTGTAGAGTTTGCAGTGCAGTGTTTCATCCCTAGTTTGCACGAATGTTTATCTACTTTGTGTGGCATTTCATAAAGTTTGTATGAGATTCTCCATCAATCTATTGGGAGTTGCTACATGGTAGCTGTTTGAGCTTATTTGTATCTGTTTAAAACCTGCAGTCTTTATAATCTGTTAACGTTTATATACAGGGTGTGTTGAGAGGCTTTGATCAAGCCACGAACTTGATATTGGACGAATCACATGAGCGTGTGTACTCTACAAAGGTATGTTATTTTGGAGACGTGAATACTTGGTGAGACCATGTAAATGTTCTCCTTAAATTGTTGAGATACTTATCTTTTGATTTAGGCAGCTCCCTCTTATGAAGGTGTTTTGGTTTTGTGCAGGCTGGCGTAGAGCAGGTTGTGTTGGGTTTGCATATCATTCGAGGAGATAACATGTAAGCGCCTCTTGTAAATTCCAACTTTTTGGGACTATTGCTATGGTCGTGTTGAGTACTTCATGTCCTGATAGAGCTTCTGTTGCTAGTTCTCTTCAAGGAGGTCCTTCTTTTTTGGATGCAGATTGAGTCAGCGTCAAGTTTTTTTAACATTGGTATGGGATATTTCGGTTGGCACAGAGGTGTGGTTGGTGAGTTGGATGAAGAGCTGGACTCCAATCTTGATTTGAGTGCGCTACGAGCCCATCCGCTGAAGGCTGTGCAGCACTAGCATATCGTCAACTTTTAAGGTTTTGAGCCATGATACCCTGTTGTTCTTTTGAGCTAGTTCGACTTGAGACTATAAACATTGGAGTCATTTTCTACTTCACATTTTCTACTTTCCTTTTTTCTCATTGTTATTATAATGAATCTCATCCTTTAAAGACAATGGATTGAGTCTGCTGATATACTGGGAAATCTCTTTTATGCATGTTCATCGGTTCTGCTAGCTATCTGCACTCATGATTATTGCAAAATAAGTATAATTGTTATAGTGATGCTTGGATAAGGTTAATGCTTCAAGCCAGAAAAAAACGTTGACCATATCCAAGTAAACAAGCACTCCATTTAACTACATTGAATATTGCATTTAGGTTGCCTTGACAATTAGGTTGCCTTACCCGGAAAGTTACCTCATGACTCATTGTTTGACCACTTAGAGGCACATGTAAATCTCTAGATTCTAGGATTTCACATGATTTACAACTTGGATGCAACTACTTTGTTCTTCTACAGCGTTGTTGTTATTGCAAGGCGCTTTAAAACTTGTTTATTTCAGTAATTATTGATGAAAGTTACTGTAGCAGCCGTATATGAATCCATATATAGTGTAAAATGTCAAGAAATTAGTCTGAGGCAATCTAAACGCAATATTCAGTGTAGACCCTGAACACAAAAAAAAGAGAGTGGGACCGTGTTGACCTTATTCATGCATCTCTAGATTGGTATTGATTGATAGTTATTGTGTTCGTTTGAGTTTGCCGTTCAATGAATAGCAGTGCTTTTATTGTCATGGATTTCAAGGATTCTTCTCCCGTCTTACACTAGTGACTTTGATGTGATTTGCAGCGGTCAACTCGTCAGGGAATGAACCGTCCTGGCCTGAAGTCAAGCTATGCTTGAACTAAAGGCTATGCGCCTCATATAAGTATCTTCTCTTCTAATACGCTCGACGTAGACACTTGTAACCGAAGACAAAGGTTTGAGAGTTGTATGGATGTTGTTCAAATATGCTGATATTTAGAAAGGTATTATGGTTTAGCAATATGAGTTTGCAAGGTGGTGAAGGTCAGATTCTGTATCAGCTTTGTAGCATGACGATAGCAACAGTTTTTCCCTTTTGGGTAGATTTTAAGTGTTTCAGTCGAAGTTAGGATAGAATTATGTCAAAACTGGTATTTGTGACGTGACTAAATGCACATGTATTTTTAGCCCTCTTGTTGATGTGTCTTTCATTTTGTACAGATGCTGTAATAGAACGGATGTGAAGTGCGATCGCAAAGGCCGTAGTGGTTGTTTTAGAATGTTGAAAAGACATTTTCAATGTGCACATCTTTTTGGGGTAATAACTACAGTACAGGTTGGGTGAAAACTCTTCGTATAGTCAATTTTCACCACCATAGAAGTTATTTTCAAAGGATTTTATGAGACAAAGATTCATTAACCCCTAAAGGACCAAGCCCTTTTTTTCTGCCAAAATCACTAAAAACTGCTACTTCTAGGAGGTCTAGAAAAAAGGGATTTTATGTTTTGTTTTTGGGAAATCCAACCGTAAGATCTTGCCCCAAATTAGAAGAGGTACTTGTGGAAAAAAAATCAGCATTCCAAATGGAGAGGAGTGAGATATTTACATCTAAAGTGATTTTTTTACCCCAAAAATTTCAAAAGCTTTTGACCACTCTTATAACAAAAAAGTTGCTCTATCCAAAGTTGTGCTTTATTTTTTCCATGTAGGAGATCAAGTTAGGTATGTGTAGAATTTTCAAATCAATTGGAACTTTACAAGACATGGGAAAAAATAGTAAGTAAAAAAAGTAGAGAATGAGTCAAAGCTCTAAATTGTTAAGAATTTAATTATGGAAATGAAAAATGCTAATCCCAACAAAAGTAATGTTGTGATAAATATTCCACTTCTTTTACTTTAATTTTTTTTTCAAAATATTGAAAATTGAGTAAAATAAAGGACCTCAAAGTTTATTTTAGAGTAGACATTCCATAACTTCTTGCAAACAAAAACTCCTCATAACTTTCATGTCATTGATTGAAATTGAATGCTTCAAAGCTTCTAATGAACAAAAAAAATCTAAAGAACCAATCTTGAATTTTAATTTAAAAAAAGAGTAAATTTTAAAGAAGTTTTTGGGCTGCTTGGATGGGCAGTCCTCCCCAATTTTCAAAGATCCATGCATAACTTCATCAAATGTCAAAATGAAGAAAAAAATAGATGCCCACATAGATCTTTGAATTCCCCAACTTCAATAAAAGTTTCAGAAAATTACGCAAAATAGTTTAGCCATAAGTACATGCCCAAAGTCCAACCTATCCCCTGAAGGAACAATGGTCCTTTAGGGGTTAACAAGCTCTACGGGAAGACAGCAAGGGCATTTTTTTCTACCAAAGTTTGGCAAAAAACTGACAGATTTCTGCCACTCTCAATTGTTCCCTCTAATTATTCTTGAATTCTTTATTGACACATGTTTTTTGGCAAACGAAAAAAAAATGAGCTGGAAGACAGTATGAAAAATATTGTCAAGTGGAAAGTCTCCATTCATGCTGTATAGTTGTAAGGTTATGTCATTTAATGCTCACTCAACCCCAACCAAGGGCATAGTTAGAGCATTGCCAACTCAAATGCAAGAATAGCCACCTCAAATGCAAGAATAGACGCAAACACCACTATTGAGGGAAGAGAGATTTTTTGAGCTCCATTGCTTCCACGCAAAAATCTCTCTAGATTTCTTGGGCAACACTACAAGTTCTTGTTCATGCTACTCTCCAGGTCTTTTGCATTCACGTTACAACTCACGGGAGGACTCAAATAAATTATGGCTTGTTGTTGCTTGTTTCCTTTCCCGGTGCTGGAGAGAAGAAACGACAAAGTAGCGTGAATGCGCGGTGGAAGAGCTCCTGAAAAGGAAGAGCTGGTACTTGAAGTGGCCCTTGTGGTAGCCCGTGAAATCTATGGTTGTGTTTGGTGTTGCAAGAGAGCTTGGAGATGGTAAGTTCTCAAAAGGAGACGTAACTTAGTGGCCCAATACATATGCATGGAAGAGTGGCTAATTGGCACAAGAATCAATAAATTTGGTTGGTATAATTTATGGACAAAGCTCGTGCTTTGAATTCAATTTGTAGTGGAAGACAATTGTTGTAAAAATGGATACATTTGAATGGTAGTTTTGTTCCAAATGAGGCTTGTAATATATCAATGGAAAGACATTGTTGTGAGTCTTCCAATAAAACATCATGCATCAAATTTTGTGTCTTGCACTTATTGTATAGTATATGTGTATCATCAATAAAACATCAATGGGTTATACATGTGTTGATTAATTATTATTATTTAATTACATGGTAGTCTATTACAGTATATGCATATGAAATAATAAATTTTACATGGACATGAGTAATATCTTTTATTGTCGTACCATTTATTTTCCTATATTTTTTTTAACATAATTTTGAAACATCGTATTATTTTCAGAAAATTTGTATAACAGTCATAAACATCTTTTAAATATTTCTATTCAATTATTGTTTTTGCAAGTTAAAAGTAATCAAATTTGGTGGCTTTCCGCATCTGCAAAGTAACCAATATGACCTGAAGCCTCATTTTGTATCCAATGTTGCAAAGTTTCTTTTTGATACTTTCTTTCTAAAATCCTAAAATTAAGATTTTGAAATATTTTGATTTAAAAAAAAATGAGGCAACCATTTATGAGAACACCCAAACAGTGTCATAGGATGGGTTCTTCTTTTCATATTTAGCAAAGACTATAAAGTGAATGGATCCATCCAAAATTGATTGCTCACAATAGTACCTTAAAATAACAAGCAAGAAGTTTTATTATAATAGGGTCTGACACAATGAAGCCGGGGTTTTTTTTTGGCACTAAGGTAGGAACACCCATAAGCGTCAATGTCCCCATAACCGTCACCTCTGAAATCTTAGAAAATATGTGGAAGTGGATAGATGTAATGACAAGGATGTACAACATGTGAACATGAAATCTTAAATGTGGTTATGGGTGCAATGGCAATTTGCTCTTTAAAAATTCACAGCTTATTCTCACAGTATCCAAATAATGTATTCAAAAATGCAAACTCATTATTTTCCTGTTCCTAATAGGATCCTATTATTTGCTAGTTGTTTATTAATATTCATTGTGTTCAAAACCCTTAGTTTGACGTTTATGGGTGCTCCTACCTTATAGACACAACTGTAGATGAACATGAAGAAGCCTACATGCCCACGTAGGTATGGTGAATTTTTTGATGGAGGGAGATGCATTGGCCAAAATTGAATAAAGCAGTTTCAAATTTGGCTATAAGAAGCCAAAGAAAAACATTGCAATGAAGCACTACCTCAATATTCAAGTGTTGTGAATGACCAATTCTCTTATTGAAATTTGTTTTTAGGAGGGACAAGGATGGTGGTGACATAAAATGGGGGGTTTTTATTGTTTGACTAGTTAGATTTTTTTTTTAAACTAAGAAATTCTAGTGATGCACCTTAGAGCATGGTGTAAAATAGTATCCTTGAACTCAAGGGCTTCTTTATACATACAGGAAACAACAGGCAATAAAAGACATGAACTTGCTCGTGGGAATACTCAAAAAGAGGATAGTATTTTGGGCACATATCATTAACTTCCTTTTTTTTTTTTCAGTTTTTGTCTTTCTTTACATGTATCAAAATCTTTTGTGACCATACCTTTTTTCAATGTCTTTAGCAGTATTCATTTAGTTCCGGCAAAATATCAATACAAAAAAATTCTTTTTCTTTGTATTGAAAGCATGGAGGATTTCTTTTCATCTAATGTTGTTTGCGTAAACTTTGACTAATAAATGTATTTCTAAAACAATCTTGAATATGTTTCATTCAAATATATAGTTCATCTTCATATTTATTTCAAATGTTAATGCAAGATAGATGGTAGCATCTTCAATTAACCTTAAATACTTCATCATTGGGAAACACAATGCTTTTTGTTTCTAATGTTGATCACTTGTTTCCCCAGCCTATCCAATTAGGTTAATTAACTTTCAACTAGAGATAAATCTTCTTGTTTGCAAAAGCAATTAGATTCTCCATCATTGACTTCCACTACAAGGAAACCATGGTTGAATTTACAAAAAGTTGACAAAGATTGTGACCTAATCTATAGTATACTATAGATTAGGTCACAATCTTTGTCAACTTTTTGTAGATTCAACCATGGTTTCCTTGCATAGCTATTCAACCTATTTTTGTTGAAGATAAAATAATATTTCAAGAAGTTATTTTGCACTAGAAAAATGCTATTTTTACTGTAACAATCAGAATCTTTTGTGAAATGCATGATGCATTGCTTGCTCCCTTTTCATCCAATAGTCTCCCTAACCTGGTGTAATACAATGTAGGTGGAGATACTCCTAGCCATGGTTTTTTTTCTTGGCAAATTTTTGCCAAAATCTTACTTGAAATTGTCATTGGCTCCCAATACACTAAGAAATTTCAAAAAAAAAGTGGATGAAATAGCCAAGTCCTTCCTTTCTCAAACACCAAATTCACCAATTTTTGAATGAAAATAGCTTATATTAGCATGAACAAGCACATCTCATTTATTCTTTCCAAGTATAGGCAATTTTTCCTTACCTGCCTGAGGTCCAGGGTGCGGGTCGCTCTACCTCGACAAATACAAAAAAAACCTTGCTCCTAGCCCTTAGTTTTCTTTTATGACCAATAAGAATTCGCTCACGTGGCATGCCACGCTGGAACAACCCGAACGCTACTTTTAGGGTTTGACGCTCGAGCTGACGAAGGCCGAGGTTTTTGCCTTCATATGCCTCTCCGTCCCTCACTCCGTTCCTCTTTCTCTCGCTTGCTTGCGGCGGCATCTTCATCGGCATTTGTCAACCATGAGGGCCAAGGTAAGCTTACCTTCCACCTTCTCCTTTCCTGTCTTCCTCAACGAAATCCTTTGCATATGCATTTATCTTCCAGTTCATCACCTTCTCGTCTAAACATTTCTGCGCTCAGTGGCGCCGAAGAGCTTTCTTTTGTAGATATCTGTGCTTGTCCTCTTAAGATTTCTTTCAATGCTGCGTGTTTACCTTGCGGCGACTTGAAAACAGACCATATCTATTCTTAAATGCTGGTTTTCGTCTCTAAAAGTTGGCGATTATTTGCACTAGGGTTTGAGTACTTGTTGTGAGATAGGTTATGTGAAAGTACACCTTGTATTTCTGCTTAGTAGTTGTGTGCTGGATGTTTTGTTGCAGTGGAAGAAAAAACGTATGAGGAGACTGAAACGCAAGCGCCGAAAGATGAGGCAAAGATCAAAGTAGGCGCTTCTCGGAGTCGGCGGGCTGTTGTACAAGAGGCAGGAAAATCACTTCTCCATTTTGGAAGTCCCCCCTTGGCCGTAGGGTTATAGCTCTTTTGGATGGCTTTGTTATGAAATCTCAGCCCCGGTTTCTGTTGGTTGGAAGGAACCGGAGCTATGAAGGCTTGTTGTGTCTTCACAAGTAGGAGCGAGATATATTAATAGACCTCTATATACCTTGTGTGGTCAGATGTGGAATACTTTGATTGTGAAATGGTTGTAAGATGCGTTCGCCATCTTACTTATGCTTCTGCCATATCTGAATCTTCGTTTGAGTATATGGTAACTGTCGCTGTGGATACAATTAATTCCTGCTAACAATCCTTCTGCATCGTTGCTGTTTGTATATGACGAGTAGATTCTATTAGAGGTGCATACATGAGATGAATTTTGTCCTCACAATCCTGGGTTGCTTTTATTCTAGGATTTTGATGTGTACATTATGGCTTTATGTGGTCGATTCTTGCATCAATTTATTTTTATTTCCACAGCTTCAGTACGATTTGTAGGGATCTGTGGTTTAATGATATGGTAGTAGCTGTGGATCTAGTATATACGAAGACTGCAAATGATAAGCACTCTCTTATCTATATAGTCACGGTATAAGTAGGACTGTAGGAGGTTCTGAAATGAAGAATTTAAGGGCTGAATAAGAATTGGGGAGGTGAAACTTCTTGAAATATTTTTCAAATATTTTTCAGTAAATTTTCCTTGAAAGACGAGTAATTGACATCCAACCCAAGTTGTTTCATATTTTTGGGAGCGTTGTGGAATCAGTTATGAACCTTTGAAGTGGAAAAGACACCGCAAGTGTAAACCATTTGTACAGTCTTGAAGGTCTATGAAAAATAACATGTACCACATAAAACAACATAAAACGAGTATATTTTAGGAGGTGCACCATTTTAGAGCATGCATCATTTTAGAACCTCCTACTTTATAGTGGAAAAATATTGTCAATATTGAAAATATTATCAATATTGAGAAATCAAGATGTTTTTTTATAGAACTTGTGTAAGTTGAGTCTGTATATCAAATGCAATGCTGGTGCATAGACGAATCAGCACAAATATTTATGGCTGAATTTAGCAAAAATTTGAACTAAATTTTGATTGTGCTAAAAGTGTATTGAAAAAAAAATTGAAAAAATCAAAATATAGCCAAAAGTTCAAGATGTAAAATTGCTTGTGAGATGAGGTGCAATTTGAAAAGTGTCTTAGTAGCTAATGAGATCTTAGACCCAGACACCTTAACCTCTAAATGCCCAAGCAACCAAATTTGGGTCGCAAAGAAACTTTGAAGATGGATAAAATCTCATCAAATTATTATTTTCAATTTTTTTTATTTTCAATATAAGTTTGTTTTGAAGTCTACTTTCAACATCAAAAATCTGATTTTGAAAATGAAAGTTGAGGATTTTTCTACTTGAGATTTTGTACAAGGGTGTCCACTGCAATCTTGAGTTTTTTAGTGTTGGAAGATTTTGAAAATGAGCCTCAAATACACTAGAGCTTGGAGAAAAATCCACATTAGAAACCCATTTAAAAATAATGTAGGAGTAGATTTTCAAAACCGTAAATTGATTTGAGTTAGGCATATAATGACCTTAAACCTCATATTTTTATGGTGACCAACTTTTTGGATTTGACATGTGAAACAAGGATTGGAAGACTTTAAGTCACTTTTGCAATTTTAACACCCTCATGTTCAAACATTATAATCTTTCAAACTACAAGTGATATTGTTGTGTTTTCTTTTTCCATATAATCTCTAACATGCTTAATTTAAATTTGTATGGTTACAATTGAAAAAAACTTGATGGAATTCATGAAGAGGTTGATTGATTGTTTAGTTTCATGGAAAGTCTAAGAAGCTCAGAGAGGGCTTGGGCATTTAGGGGTTAAGTAGCCAAGAATCACATTTGATTTCCCCCCACTTTGCATTCAAGCTAGGAGTCAGGTGCCACTTTGCCTTTGGTAGGATCAAAAGGGTAAGATGTGGATATCCATTTTGGTAACTCTTGATAGCAATTGCAATTGTCAACTTCATCATAATTGCAACTTTATTGGACCTTGTTACTTGATGAGTTTCTACCCTATTTGTTATGCAAAAGCAAGGGAATTGCAGATTTGGCATCATATCATTTGTATACACAAACATTGGGGATGTGAGATGAAATCAACTCTTGGAGAATTACTAGTATTAAATGTTATCATTTGCATGATAAATTTACTCTTGCTTTCATTTTTGTTGCATTGCCATTGTAGAGTTGTGTATTTTCAATTTACATTGTTAGTTTACACTTTGCAAATATCCAAGTTCAACACAATAAATATCAAAATAAAACAACTACGGATGTTTGATTTTAGACATCACCAATTCACATAGTTAGAGAATATATGTATATATGTATATATATATATATATATATATATATATATATATATATATAAAACTTGATAGTTGCCATTTACATCTCAATAAGTTGCAAGACATGTAGCTGAAAGTTTCTAGCCAAGGAAAATTTAGTAGCCAAAATACTAAACAAAAAGATAAACGGTTGCAACTTGCCCTCTACAAAATATAACGTAGGTAGCAATTTTTTTAACCTACAATCCACAATTTTAGCAAGTGAAGCTAAAAATGAAAAATGAATTTATGACCCTTGAGACAAATCCTATATCTCCTTCATTCATCCACCGCGATACTCTTTTTTGCTGAAGGCTCATTCCCATTGCATAGGTAGACGTGTTTCAGTGAGAATCTTTTTGTCTTCTTCCTTAACGTGGGTCCACCAACATGAGTTTGAAATGAGTTTCTCAAACATATTTAGAATGCGTCAGTAAAACAAGTTCTCTCAATAACGCATTCCCCCTTGCAAGCAACTAATGAGAAGGTTCCATGTATGACCTCAAAAAGTGGTAGTCATGATGTGGGACCTTCTTGGTGGTGGGGTTTTGAAACTTTCTTATGCTTTTAATCTTTGCTTGTATATTTTTGTCCATGCACATTCCACTCACGCATCTTGCCAATGAGAATGAGATTCAATGTGCCTCATCTTAGAAGAGTGATTACAGCTGACGAACTGCTGGTGGACGTCCCGGTGAGAATGGGGCATGAAAGGTACTATGCATCGATTGAATGGATAGTCTTAGTCATCGTCTTGCATTTATCCATTTGGATGAATGATTTCATCCGCTGTGTGAGAAGTTCGTCTCCTCTTTCACCTGCTCTATTCTCTCTCGAGCTGTCTCATCGCTCTACTTGCTTTCGAGAGTGCAGCGGGCATGGAGATGGCGAGCGACGGATCTGATCAATTTCCACTCGAAAGGACCGCGGCTGTTGCAGCTCTCAGGCACCTTTCCGTCTCTTTGTGCTTCGTATCTATTCTTCCCTTTCCAATTCCGCTTTTCCGTATCACAAAATTCATTTCTTTCCTTACCTTTCCGTTCCTGATGCGTACTCCGAAACTCTCCGGCGCTACATCAATCTTCGCAAGGTATTACAATATGTTCTACCTCCACAATAGTTTTAACTGTACATTTCCGCAATTTCTTTAAGTTTCATTAGAGACTGATCGGAGTGTATTCTGGTACACTGTGGCCTTTTCGCATTTCTTTAAGTTTCATTAGAGACCGATCGGAGTGTATTCTGGTATTGTAGCCTTTCCTGAGTCTTTGTTTCTTAGCTCGTACATTTTGGTGGATCCGTTGCTCCATTCTTTCCTGCATTGTCAGCTTGAAGAGCTGAATACAGTAACCATTGAGCTCCAGAACGTGAGTTTATCAGTCCATACTATTCCGCTTTTCCGTATCACAACATTATTACACTTTACCTTACCTTTCCGTTCCCGCCGATGAGTACTCCGAAACTCCCCGGCGCTACATCAATCTTCGCAAGGTATTGCATTTGTTCTGCTACTACAATAGTTTTAACTGCACATTTTCGCAATTTCTTTAAGTTTCATTAGTCCGATCGGAGTGAATTCTGGTATTGTAGCCTATCATGAATCTTTGTTCGGAGAATTTGTTTCTTAGCTCGTATTTTTCAGTGGATCTGTGCTCCATTCTTTTCTGTGTTGGCAGCTTGAAGAGTTGAATACAGTAACTATTGAGCTCCAGAACGTGAGTTTATCAGTCCATACTGTTTTCTCGGTGATCTGGTGATTTTGAAAACCGTTTTCCTGCTGTTGAAGATCTTACACGTTCGTTAGGCTTCATTTCTCGTAACCGGGAAAGTTGCATGAGCAGTGACTACATATTTCGGGGTCCAATCTAGTGTATGATGCCGTCAGTTCTAAGGTTAATGCAGACGTTTCTGCAATTGTTCGTGCACGAGTGAAGTATTTAAATTGCGATATTATAGCCAGCTAGAGTACCAAACGTAGATTAGAAAAATAGAAGACTGTTAGAGCTGAATTTGCATTCTTAGGTTTTTCAAATTCCAGTTTTACGAGGTTTCTTTGCTCCAAGCATGATTGTTGAATCGTGGAGAGCTGTGCATGAGATGTAAACTAGTTTGCCGTATTACCAGCTAATTAGTGCTTCCGTAACAGCAGAATTTAGGTTATTTTTGTTCAGTCTTTTAGAAATTTTCCCGGAAATTCGCGGCCGTGGTGAAGATTTGAGCTAGAAGGATGCTTTGACTTTAATCACAGCGAGAAGAGTTCGAGATAGATGCGCAAGGAACAACACTGACAATCATAGTGTTATAATGGTGAAGGCATTTTCAAGGAAAACCAAATGGCAATAGAGCGGTATTTGTAACCGTTGTTATACGCGCACGCAGACCGAGGTGCAAACTCGAAAAACAGTGTCACTTGAGGAAAAGGTATGAAGTGGAGCGTTCAAGTAATGTTCTCACTTATTTTTAATCCGTTTGGGCAAATTCCTGAAAGAACCAGGTGAGAATTGGACTTGACTAGTTGTTGTACTTTTGAGCTCCTTTCTGAAGTGAAGCTCTCTGAGTCAACAGCGCATCTCAAATACTCGAAATAGAGACATTAGGTGCTTAAATCCATGCATTAATGGGATACGTTGCAGAGATGGAGCTCTTTATAATTAATGGAGAATCAGATTGCTTGTGTACACTTTTCGTGAGTACGGGATAATCGGCTTTGTCCCGCATCATTGATTCAATGTTGGTATTGACTTTCAGTGACATATTAATTGTGATGCCGTGGAGTCTTCTCTTTGTTTTGTGAAAAGATGGTCATAAGAAAAAAGGGCAATGAGAGATTGATTCCAGTATTCTGTCCCTGAATGCTGGTATTGTTATTGTGGCATTGCAGGTAGGTCGAGGGAAGATCTTCTTTATGCCCAAACAACACTTTAAGGTGGGCTGCACGTACTGGTTGCAACATCCAAAATTGTAGTCCCAATCACGGTATTCTCCTTCGCTATACACTTCGACGGTGGCTTATTTATGTTCATGTTATTATATTCAGTACTAATTTCGAACTATCTAGCAGATTTCATTCTTCTTTTCCGTTTCTGAATTTCATTCTGTAATTGGCAATTGACCTTTCACAAATAAAATCATTTGTTGTTAATAACATTTATTCGGACGTGCGATGGTGCTACAATCAGATTTATCATTTGACGTGAATGACCTAATTGTATAGGACGAATCAGAAAATAAGCTTTGCGTTTTTAGTATATCACATTGATACGGTGGTCTAGATACAGTGGTTAGATATTCACCTTATTTTGTTTCACAGCATGCAGTGATGCAAGGAAGGATAGACAATTTTCAAATTTGGTTTTGACTCGGCCATCGACTCAGAAGCGAAGGAAGTCCAAAGCACTGATTTTTATGGCAACCTTTACTGGTATTATTTCTGATTTCTATGGCTAGATTTACTGACAATCTGTTTTGGAAACGCTTTGATCAGATTCTCTTTTGGTGATGCTGACTTTGAAGAGTTTGTTGTATCTTTTGCAGGCGTTTGATTTGTCTGACTTAGTTGTCGGTTTCACTCAGAATTGTATTGCTTTGTATTGACTTTGATTAATGCGAGTCTTTCATCTTACCTGCTGAACTTGAAAGAGCACGCCATCTTAATCTACGACTCGTAATTGTTGAATGACGTCTACTCAACGAGATGCCACCAATTTATAGTGCAAGTAGCATCAAATTTTGACACCAATTCAGAATTCTTCTGAAAGCGCATCAACTTTTGATTAGATTGCACTAGAATGTTTATATGCATTCCGTTCACGCCTTTTAATATTCTTAGTCTTGCAGGTGGCCAGAACTTGGATTAAGGAGGGTAGAAACCAAGGCTGAACTGAAGGTATGAGAAACCATGCCCATAACGCCTCTGACAGGACGCATGACTTTGAGAACTCTCGCCCTACCTATGGACCTTCCTCCTGCTCATATGCTGTGAGGGAGGGATCTAAAGATCAGAGCAGGGCTTGTAATAGGCAATTTGAGCTTCAAAATAATGAGAGGGATATCTATAGTAATTCGCCAGCACCTCAACTCGGAACTCACGACGGCAACAGATGTGAAAGCATTTATCTTACTGTACGAAGGCGGCAACCATCCGAAAACAGTCCTGTGAAACCTTCCGTTCAAGGAGTTCCCAAGGACAAGGATTTTCGGCAAGCGAACTCAGTTGTTGGCTGGGAGAGATGCACGGTTTTTAATGGTGAGAATGGTTCCTGTCTAGCTCCTGAAACTAAGGATGAAGGGGATGAACAATCGGTTGAAGGAGTGAGAAGGTTTAAGAAAGAGGAAGGGGACGATCAAATGAGGGACAAATATATTCTTAAACAATCAAGCAAGACAGGGCACTCCCTAAGAGTAGAACGACCAAGTCCGTTGTCAAGTATAGATGATAAGAAGTTTACAACTGCTGGAGGGTCGATCTCTAGCTCTGAAATCAATCTGAAGGAAATGACCACTCAACAAAAAGGAAGGACCCTGATCAATACAAACAACTGCAGACCTTCTCATGATCTGAATTCATGTAGGATGAGTTATTGTCACGCAAGCCCCGAAAGGTGTCGGTCTTTGCAACCCGAATCCAAAAGCAATCAACAAGTTTATCAAGGGCAGGATACCGATACTCAATCGAGTTTGTTACCAAGAAGCAAAAGCGTGATTGCGGTTGGGAGGGCACCGTATTGGTCTCCGAGCAAGGCTGCCGCTGTGGACGCTCAAACTGCTGGACAGAGAAACACTAACGTTGAAAGAAGCTCCTTTCAATATTCTAAAGTCAACGGCAATGAGCGTATGATGCTACCTGTCTTCTTGAGTTGCGGTGTTTTGCCAATGCCTTTTTTCCCTTTCCCGTTTATCTCTTTTGTTTTATTGGAGTAGGAATTTCCCTGCAAAAATAAATTGTGCAGGTCTGAAGCCATAGCCATGGAGAGATTATTATGTTATTATTGCTTGACGAGCTACTAAAGAAATAGACCTTTGTTTCAGACGACAAGCTTGTACCAGCTCAGACTGAGCAGGTGTTACAGGGGCCACTTCAGCTAGGCACAGAATATAATGGAGCTTCCTGGGCATTTAATTCCAGAGGCTCTGACTTTATGAATCGACTCAGCAAAGTTAGTGATTACCAATCCTGCCCTTTTTGTGTTCATCATTTCAGCTACTTGAAAGAGACGTGATTTTCAATTCAATTTCTGATAAAAATTGCCCTTTTACAAGTTTTGAATGGGACACGACTTTTTATTGCTGCATATCTCTTCTACCGTCTTTCTTGCAGATCAGCGAAGGTATGCGTACTGATCTCGACGAAAGTCCCGCAACGACCTCAAGGATATTGGAGCGTGTGGAACTTCCTTCACCAACTTTAAATTCTCAGTTAATGAAGAAGGTTTGACTCAATCTTCCTTTAGGCGTAATTGGAGAAAGTTAGTACATTTTTGGCTTATGTACTCCTGTGGGTTCTACGATTAATTGAACGATACCATCATAAAGCTGTGGTCTATCTGATTTTAAAGACACATGAGGATGCCCGGATTATAACACGTTTATGCTATATTGTTATATAGCCTGGACCACTAAGTCTGCAGCTCAGAGTCGTCTTTGATCTATTGTTCATCTTGTTTACGAATGGGTGAGGTAAATTTGAGGTAAATATGATTATCATGAGCGAAGATTCTGTGAACCCTAGTGGACGGGTTACTGATCATAATTACTAAAGCTTGGTTAAGGAAAATGCCCGGTAAGAGAATATCAACAACAATTTTTTTGCTGGAAAGTAGTTTGAGGCATTGAGCAACTCGGTTTGATTTAGAACCAATGCTGGTTGTGGTTGCCGAGGGCAGGTCGAGGAATTGGAAAAGCAAATACAAGATGAAAGGAAGGAATTTCAAGTGGTTGCCGAAGGATTTGCAGAACAACAGATGGAGGCTGACAAATACGCGCAGCACATGCAGGACGATTGGGACGGAAAGATCCGCGAACTCCAGAAGGAGAAGTATGCTCTGTCAATTCGCCTTCAGGTTTGTTTCTGCCAAAACTAATAATCATTGCTTAAATGCAGGTAATAATATGTATGAGCTTGAACGAAGCACTTTCTTCGAAAACATGTCCTCATAATTCAGGCGCATCAGAGATTGGAATAGACCATAAGCATTACCTCTATAATCAAGCAAGAAAAACTCATAATCTTATGTCGTTTGATATGTTATCTTTCGGCATACCTCCATTGCTGTCAAGTTCAACATGTATTTTCATTTTGAGATGTGATATATACCTCCACTATGGCTCAAGTTACCTGGCCTTCTATATATTAACACAAATTAAGATTTCATTTAGATTTTATGAAGTGCTACAGAGTAAGTTTCTAGTATTATTGACGAGTTTACCGCAATGAAATGCACTTACTAACTGGATCTATACACCCCAATGCATTATTGTTCATTCTATTTGGCTCCTACTCGTCTCTTAAAATATGCGAGCTGGGAAGTGTGAACATAAAGCTTACTCTTTTCTTTACAATCTATATGTCTTCACTTTCCTACTTTTATGGGACAGTCGACAGAGACTGCGCACCTAGCATCTCTCTTGGCAGGGCAAGGATCAGTACAAGCTCAAGCTGCTCAAAGTGCAATTCAATCTGCTCAGAGTTTGACACAACCTGAAAATGGCAGTGCATCTCAACACTGTCTTTCAAGCCATCGCCACCGAGAAGAATTTCTGAAGGTATCAAGTTCTCGTCTTCTTTGTACCATGATAGCTTAAGCTAGATCTTTCTTGATTTCTTATGTCATTGTCCTTTATATATTTTGTTCTGCAAAAAACAGGTTTTTCGGCAGATTCCTATCCTGAGATGTTTTGTATACGTGGTTCTGCCGATCTCGTGATCATTTTTGAAATATTTTGCATTTTGTTGTAATTTTAATCTGACCACAGTATTCGATCTTTTGCTCGCAAACAGGAATCGGAGACTGATGAGGCCAGAAACAAATCAGACAGGGTGAACGCTCCACATGTGGCAGAAAAAGATGCTGTAAAGATCAAGCAGGAAAGTGTGCAGCACGAAGTTCTCATACGTGGGTATCAGGTGCACTTAGAGAGATGACCGAATCCAAGTCTAAATGTTACCAACTTGTGAAGCTCTTGTTTTCGATATCTTTTATTTTCTAGGCTCCACATCGGCCAACTGCAGCAGTATTATTGTTCTGCTGTTCGGGCACTTGTTTTATATCTATCTGCAAAAATTGGGGTAGACACTTCCGAATCCTATTTAACCAAAGCCAAGACACTATTGTGAATTTGATCGTGCAGCATGAGAATGAGAAAGCCATAGAGATGGTCAAGATGGTCCAGGTAGAGGCAAATGAATCAGCACGCCTTATGGCTGAAGAGAACACTAAGTTGGCATCTCTTTTAAGTCATTATCAACGTTGTGGCATGTCATCTGGTCCTCTAGAAGCCACTGAACTTTCATTACAAGAAGCTCTCGACAGGGAGGCACAGCAGAAGAAGCTTGAGGTGCAGCTGAAACAGGAGATTGCACGATTGAAGGACGAGCTGTTTAAGGTATATATTAATTTCAGTCCACTTCCTCCACAAGGGTCATGCGGAGTACAATTTCTTTCACTTAGGACAGCATTTGCTTTAATATTTATAATGTTGTTCTTTTCTTTCTTCGAGGAGGGTGTTCACGCACACAATTCTTTCAGGCATTGAAGAGTGAAACAATACTTGACCTGAATCTGCCGATTATCTGATTCTGCTGACAGGGCAATTTGTAAAATACCTTGTTGAAGAAGTGTACATCTAGTTTGTTACTGTTGTTAGTGGATTTTACATTCTACGAGGACTTTTGAACTGTTTGTGGCAATGATCCCAACATCTTTGGGTTCGCGTATTGTTTCAAGCTGAATTTCTGTACCAGGAGTCAACGATTGAATATTGTGTGGAAAATGTTATTAATGAATTCGAACATAAGCATAGCACGTCGATGTATAGTTCTATCCTATCTTGTAGAGATAGTAAATCCTTCTTCTCACCAAACGTGTTTTGTATTTGAGAGGCTCACGCCGAGTTGGAGCGAAGAGAAATAAGAGTGTCCAAGACGCTTGATGACCTAAAATCTGAAATTGTAAGACTGAGGAATAGTCTTACTGAGGAGCAGGAGAATCATACACGCACCTGTTTTTTAAAGGATGACTTGATGAATTCGTTGGCGGAAAATCAGAGCTTTTTGATCTCCCAGCAGTCAACTATCGAACAGCAGGTAATGTAGTTCCCCTTTCTGCTTGACCTTCTGTAAGAAGATTACCGTTGTTTATTTTTACAATTCATCCACACTACACAAGGTTGAACATCGCATCCTGGGCAACTCATCTGTTAGGGATGGTAGAGCGAGAAATTTCGAGTGCTTAATATCTCCAAGCTTCGCTTAAATACTTTCAATGTTGAATGTAAGTACTATCAGGATTCTAAAAGTAGTTAGTGAAGAATAGGTGAGTTCAGGAAATTACACACCTCGAAATCAAAGGCCTTTGAAATTACAAAAGCCAGCTTATCTACTACTGCGTCACGGCAATGCATTTACATATGTGGTGCGGTGATTCAGCTGTTAATTGTATGAAAAAACTCTAGAATGGATCTTTGGTCCTAGATAAAAGTCTGGTTTTCACCTCTCCTCTTATGTCGCACAAGAGAGGCTTGCATGAAAAATGATATGGATTTTCCCTGAGATCCCGTGATAATTTGTTTTTTATTCAATGCTTGCTCGCTTTACATTAGAGAAATGATCTGTCCAATGTCGAGAGTCACGCCACGTGTTGATTTGATAGGCAGCCCAAACTGTGGAGCTCGAGAATAGAGTTACAACCTACGAAGAAGGTGGAGGTATAAACTTTAAGGTAACACCTCTGACCAATTAAATCATTGTGCCATGAGGACAATGATTTTGGATTTTGATGAGATTTTATTTTGAAGTTTAGCAACTCAACGAAAGCTTTTTCGTAGCTTTTTGCAGGGAAGGAGACCAGAATTTGATCCTAAATGCGTGAGAAACGGTTTATCTGCTCTTACCCAGGTTTGTTATACAAGAGATAGAGCTCATCTGAAATATAGCTTGTAAATACTTCATTCTCTAGTCTTTAATGAGACGTCCTATTGGACTGGTGCGCTCTTAATTATGTTCTTATCCCACTTTAGGTATCCAAGGATGAGAGCGACAAGGTTCGCAAGCTGCAATTGGAGCTCGCAGCATTAAGAAAACAATACAATAGCAAGCAGGATGAGAATTGCAAAAGCATGCACATACTGAAGCATCAATTCGAGAGCTCAAAGCAAGAGCACGAGAAGCGTTTGCAGCTTACTCGTCCAGATATTGATCCTGAAGTTGCAAATGAGCAGCTTGCTCAGAGCCGGATCAAAGCTTTGGAAACTCAGGTATTATCAACACATTCGTAATGTCAGCAGATTGCAGTTTAGGTCCGTACTCCTTATATGGAAGCTGTTCTAAGTTAGTTACTAGACGCTCCCTGCGTCTTTTATAAGCTCTCTCTAAACAAATTGCAGCTGAGCACCTTGTCATGAATACAGAATATCACTGAGGTTTCTGACTGTTTTGATTTCAACATGTTCTTTATATTCTGTAGCGAAGTGAACTATGATCTTGGCGCTGCTTCTCTAGGAGCTACTAAGTTATCATCCATAGCTTCACAAAGTGGACAGACGTTTCTGTAACATACATCCTATTGCGGTTTTGTGCTTAGTAGTTAATGATGGATAAGTTTTGGGATGCTCAGCTTGGTGAACTGCTTCCGTCTTTAGTCTCATATCTGATGTATGGTATAGGATTAGAAACTATGGTTCTGCGTCTCCTTCAGGAGGACATGTATTTTTTGCTTCTTCTGAGTAAACCTTAAGACTTTTTTCCACTGCTCTCGACATATGACCCGTTGTGGAGTGATCAGGTGGTGAACATTCGTATTCACTATGCACGAAAATTGAAAGAGTTGACCGACAAGCTGGCGGAGAGCAAAAATGAACAGATCAAACTCAAGTTAGCTGCAGAAAATGCTGCACAATACAAGAAAATTACTCCCACTCGAACTATTAAGGTACTCGGTCCTTTCTGAACATATGTCTACTTCAATATAAGATTATTCGGAGTGCTCTTACTGTCATGTTCATGAAGTTTTATCAACTTATTGCCTTGGGTTTTCTGCTCTTACCGGTCTTGATGTGTATTCATATGTACGATCCATGTCCACATGGTCTCTTTAGGCCTTTCTTATGGACCTGCATCACCATATCCTACTTGTTCTGGCACCACTTAGAGTGATGGTCTTCATATTCGTATGGAGCAATGACATGCTTCTTTAAAATGACATGTCTTTTTTGCGCTGAAAATCTACTCATGTATGCTATAGAGGTGCAGGTGAAAGAGCTTATGGACGCAAAGGAGAGGATAGGCACACTGGAAGATGTGTTAGAACTCAAAGAGCACACCATCAGAAGTCTTGAGCATAAGCTCGGCAAGTTTCAGGCTGAAGACAATGGTATAGTGATCCATGAAGCCCACTTATTTTAATAGAAAAGTAATATGTTAAGCTATTTCTAAAATGAAGCACAGGTGTCAAGTTTCTATCAGTGGCTGAGTATCTCGGATCATGTCTTGAATAATTAACAATCTACACCTGATTATGAGTAGTAGAGCTTGCGAAAAGAAACTTTAATAGTCGTTTCAAGCCAATACTACATCTGTTGCTATGTAGCCTAATAATGAGCTTACTCCCAGATAATGAGGGAACAGTATGATATATCATGTTTATTGCTTGTCAGTTTTAAAGTGTTCCACTATTCGAATAACAGAGTTGGAGATAGATGACTGTAATTGCTATTTTTGACATACCATGATGCAATCTCTTTCAGTTCTGGTTGGTGATTCTATTGACCAATTCGTGTCTCACTTGTATCTTAAAATTCCAGGTGATGATCCCAATGGCGCTAGTTCCATTACAGTCAAACAGGTAGCTAGTCTTTCAAAGATCAAATTCAAGGTCCAGAAAAATTCTTCTCAAAGGGGACGTTTAATCCATCCTGATAAGATTCATGACTCTGAAGACCTCTTGCAGTTGTCTCAACATGCCGGCAATGTAACAGTGGATAGTCATGAAGCCAAATACGAACTAAAAGAGCAGAGAATCAAGGAGTTGAAGCGACTCAATCTGTTACACGAGCATAGGGATGATTCACCTAATGAACGGGAACCAGATGTATGGTTCACACCTTGTGGTTTCCGGCTTCTTTTTTAGAGCTTTACTTTATGTTAGACTTTTGTGCGTAAGGTGAGCGAAATTGAACATCGGCCTCTTTGACAAGTATAATCGGTGGTAATCTTTGCGTCAAGTAGTCTGAATTCCCGTCTATACTGAAGCGCAAGATAATTAATGAAGCTCTCACGAAGTTTTGTTCTTAATATGCAGATTGTAAGCCTGCGGAAGCGACTCGAGAGAACGGAAGGAAGTGTCGAGGCTCTCCAGCAGCAATGCAGTGAGACTATGCAGAAGGCAGCTCGGTGCTCCATTCAACATCAGCGAACTCTCGAGCATCTACAACAAGCCTCTCAGAAAATTACAGAGAATCAGCTTGTATCAACAAGTTCGTCCTCAGTTCCTCCACTAGGATTTCTTCAAGAGCCGAGAACACGAGGCAAGAAAACATATTCTACGAAGGCATTGTGCATGTACTCTTGGGGCAAAGCTCTTGTGGACCTTAGATATTGTTTTCTTTGACCTGAGATTACCTTGTAGTAGTATTTATGGAACTGAAGATGCCGTAGTTTACTAATCTACATCTAACGTCAGATTCTGGAGTTTCTACGAACACAAAGAACACCTCGGGAGCAGTAGACTGGAGAAGCTATAATGGCTCCCTCGAAAGAGAGAATGTCTCATTGCAATCAAAGTAAGATGACCTCAAAGGCATTGATTCCTTCCTTCAGTTTCAGGGAATTGGTTATAGCAAGGTTGCAAATTAGTAAACGAACCGAGAAAACTGTACCTAGTATTTGTCCGTATAATTTCCAAATCAGATAAGCAGAGATAAATAGGAACTTTCATCTTTCACAGCGTCTTTGTGCAGACCGATTGCAAGTTACACTTGACTGTTATCAGAATCTTTGGGAAACGAAGCTCTTTTATAGTGTCCTGGTATTTTGCAGGGAGCGATTTAGAAGTATGGTCTTCTGGAAGCGTTAAAATTGAATTATGTCCATTGCTGTCGCGTGAGCAAGAACATGAACGGAGTGGAAGGGGGCATGCATGGCAGGCTCAAGGCGTCTTCCGAGAAGGTGGAAGAGGCTCAGGAGCAGGTCCGGAAGCCAATGCAGGTTATAACTATCCTTCATTTTCTTTGAACCCTACTTTTCCAATGCGCTCGGATTGTGTTCAATTGCCCAACCTTTCATACACCTAACCGACTGCCCAAATAAGTGATTCAACTTCACTCGAATATCTGAGTTCAAGTGCCGTTTGAATGACCATGGAAGTACAGAAGTGCTTTTGGTTTATTGTCATGAATGTATTTGGCATCCAACCAAAAATCCAATGGCAGTCTCTGAAGTCGGGTCAATCATGAAGTACAGAGATTTGAAAGTATAAAAGAGACTGTAGAACCTATATTTTACCGAACATTATCTATATCCTGGTGATATAAAATCAAAATTCGGATGTACAGATGCAATCTGCTGCCGGAGGTCACCACAATGCCGACAACCTTGCATCTACGAAACGTGAGGACGAGGTCCATCAAAAGGAAAGTCTCCTTTCCGAAGGTACAACTCATCCAGTAACCTCCGGAAATATTCTTTTACTATCAGTAGTCCATGTATAAAAATAAACTATAATCTCGATCACGTTCTGGTGTTGATTATGTCAAACCAATATTTTGAGTTCCTTGCATGAATTCCTTTATCAAACAACATGCTTAGATATCTCAAGTGCTTGCATTATGTTTAACCATACTAAGACTACGACAATTCAAAAATTCTCATCGTTTAGCGTAATGAACGCGTAATTTTCACATCTGTAGCATCAATTCAATATTTTCGCCACTCGAGTTTAGAGTATCGGCAAAGAGTATCTTTACCTTCACGAACTTATCAACTGAAATATTCATGATTATCTTGCAGAAAATCGAAGGAAGAGCCACAAGTGGTGGCAATTCAGCTAAGAACATTCAAATAACATCAATTCGGAATGAAGCATCCAAACTTCAGAATAAGGTATTGAATCATCAAGCTTCGTGGTTTCCAGCTGTTGTCCATCGCAATGATACACATGACAAGCCAGAGGCTGTGTGGTTATCAAGGTCACCGCCTTCATCATGGTCACCACCAGCTTCGTCGAGCTTCGATATTGCACGCCTGACGAACTCCAAATGTTCTCATGCAAAACAAGTAAACTCTGACAACCTACTGGACACGACAGCAACTGACGTAATCAAGTTCATCTTTGACGAAGATGAACGAACAACTCCACAAACCTTGTAGTTTGGACTTTAGTTCCACCTTTGCAAACGACAGTAGCTCAGAAAGCCTAGTAGCCTGCCAGAGATGAGTCGCATAGTCTTGGCATGTTTGTTTTGATCGAGTCATCCAGAGCAAGAGAGTTCCATGAGCTGCACCCGCAATTCGGATCGCAAAACAATCGATTTCGCCATCGCCACAACAATGTGTGTGGCCCGTCAGGTATGAAGGTAGCTGTAACCTGTCGTTTGAAGAAAATGGTGCGGCTTGTTCTGTATAGTGAGGTTTACTGGGCAAATTTTGAGAACGGCAATATTTACCGAGTTTGGATAGAACTTTGTATACCGCATTTCGCTGATATGTTCTATTACAGAAATATACTCGCCGTCTAATGGCTGTGACAGTTTTGCAACGATCTGTGTTTTGAGGTAGGTTTCATGACTATTACAGTCCACAGTTTCAGCTACAAATGATTAGATCACGTTCTGTAAAGATTACTAAGCTCTTCGAAAGATTTATTGGTGAAATAGGTTCATGATTGAGAAGTTAGTTTAGTACATTGAGAGCGTTTGCTGAGAGGTAACTGATGTATTCATAATGATACAACCCTTATTACGCCAGGACACTTGTTCATATCGACTGGCTTTCTAATCACCTCGAATTAATGTGACTTGTGACTTCCGATTGAAGTAGTTTCATATTCGGAATGGTACTTTCAATGTAGATGGTTAATGGCATTTTCCTACTTAATATGCGCTTCACATTTCATCCTAATTGAATGGTTTGTGCATAAGTTCGAACCCAGTAACTTCTGCTATGTTGCAACTTGTCTGTACCAAGTACTGCTTGTTGATGCACCGCATATTGCATGTGATACTAGTCTTTACGTATCTGTTACAAAGGTAGGACTTTGCTATTTGAAGATTCAGACGGAAAGAAGGTAAATATTCCTTCCTTTTAAGTAGAACGGAGCTTGCACTCAGGCTTCGAATTCACCATTAGACGACCACACTTTCACTGTGTTTCCAACAAATATTTTGCACTAGTGTGCATGCCTACATTTGAAACGGCATTTGCATGAGCATCTTAACATAAAGATAAATATGACTTAAGTTTCCTTTATACATTTGATAACCAAACGAAAGGATCTGGAGTAATTTAAGAGAGTAGATTAGCATAGATGGGACATAAGGCATGGTGTGCACCACCTTCAGCAGCAGAACGCAAATAGTACCGTACAAAGGCAACAAAGACTTGATCTCACAAATTGTGAAGATTAGAGCTGCACAATTTATGGCGTCAGCACATGCAAAGAGAACATATTTACTCCATCAAGTTTATTCCTATACAACGGAGCTTATACATAAGCCATGTGGAACCAACTTCGGTGACAGAATGTTCATAACAATCGTCTGCAAGCATGGGGACCCATTTCCGCTTGCACTTGTAGGATCTCCCAAACAACATATAGATATTGGAGTACATCCCGAAGCTGTACACACTCCTCCACGACCCCACACACACGCAAGCGAGGGAGGCTCCGAGGAAAAGGATTGTGTACAGCTTTGGAATGGTCTCCAACATCCACACGGCCCACCACACACCCTCCACATCATCAAAATCCACCAAAACTATGTCATAAAACTGAACCTCAACACCTGCCAGAGCTTCAAATCCAGTCCAGGACGGCTATTCTACCACAGATCGTATGGAAGCAAGAGTATATTCCAAAAGCTGCATACAACTCCTCCACACAAACAAACTGTGACTAGTTTGCCACAAAAGGTTTGTATACAGTTTTGGAATGAACTCCAGCATCCGCACGTACGTAAAACACACAGAGATAAATGGGCTAAGAAAAGGCTGAGACTAAGTAGAACTGGTGTAGCTATGGCATAGGAAGCTTGAATGAGGAGAACAGCAACGAGTGAGAGAGTAGATGCAAGAGATGATTGTGTGCTTGAGATGGGAGTGGCGAGGCTTTAAGTAGCTGGGGCAAGCATGAAACCCTAGAGTGTGTCAGAGAGCTGAAACCCTAAAGCGGGCGGAGTCTTCGAGGTAAGGCTAACTTCACTTTTGTCAGGGTGGTTGACTTTGCTGCACCAGTGCCACGTCACAAAGGACAGTGGAACTGGTCATTCTTGGCGTCTGTGGTCATTGAATGGGAGCAGACGAGCAGTGTTCCTAAACGGGTAAGGTAGCCTGCTGTAATTGCGACCCTCAATTATAAAGCGTCCCTGTAAAACCGTCGAAAATGAACATTGCACGGTTTTAAAATGGTCATATCACCAACCTCTGTTGAAGAAAGAAAGGATTATATACGAGCTACTTAACGTTGAGGAGATATAGGTATATACTTTGCATAGGGTCACCATGAGGTTTAAAGTGGGTCTGTTTTATGATTTAGATCAATAATTTTTTTTTGTTAGATAAAAGATATATGGTTCAACTACTCTTGCCTACACTGCCTAAAAATCAACGGAATTAATATACAAGATCAGTATCATATTTGATGACCACAACGTTTGCTTTTAGAACGATGCCCTATCAAATTTAGGCTACTAGGCAATTGTATCCACAAATGACCATAATCTCAAAAAAATTAAAAACGTTACCAAATTCAAATTTGCAACTCTACTGGTACTAACGCCATGCTAAACTTGTATAATCCTCCAATATTGGAAGGCAATCTTCATCTTTTTCCTCATGCATTGCATATTCATGGCTTTCGGAGAGTGCTAGAAAAGTTTGATTATATTGTGGAAACAAGTTTTATCATATCTCTTTCTACTTAGAACTGTTACATATACGATATTCAAATGTTGGCCATATACCAGATTCTTTGTGAGTAGTACAAATTTTGGTGATTTGCATGAGTGTTGCAGTACTCTCTCATGACTTATGATTTGTAGAGAGTATACCAGAATGCCATAGTCAAAATACTGCGTCGCAGAAGTATAATTTTTACTAGCCTCATATTTGTCTTTAGATTTACAGTATGTCACTATGGATTACAAAGGTATACTTGACATGAGTTTTGATGAGAGTAGCAAGTATCATAGGCCTCAAAGCTAGGGTTCTAGTCAAGAAGATTACCAGGAAAGTGATTACAGCATGAGAGAAGAGAATCTGGATGGAGAAGGAGATTTTGAACCAATCAATATTCACGAGAATGCACAAACTTATCAAGTAGGAGACCAATTATCAGAGTTGCAGCAACATCTAGATGTGGAGATCAAGAAGACACAGCCCCTGCCTAGCAAAATGGTCGAAAATTGGTCTCGTCAGAATACTATTGCTAACGATGCTCCAGCTGGAGGACCACGCTGTCTTTTTGAAGGAGATTTTGACAATTCCGGATTGATGGACGAAACTGCAGATAAGGTAAGTGTCCCTCCATCTCCTCGTGCAAGACATGTTTCAAAAAAGCTTAAGAAGAATGGGAATTGGAGTGACAGCCAGTTAGAAAATGCTATACGTGATGTGGATGATGGAATGCCTTTAAAGATAGCTGCTAGAAAAAACAGTATACCAATAACAACTTTTTGCAGTCGTGTTTATGGAAAAATATTGTCTAGAAAAAGGGGGAAAAAGGAACCTTGAAAGAGGAAGAAGAGAGAAAATTGGTAGACTATTTACTGAGAATGCAAAATCAAGGGTTTCCATTAAACCCAGGTCAACTTTGTGCTAAAGCGCAAGAATTTACCACTATAAGAAATTGTGTCCTAATTGACATGTCTGAATTGACTAAATGTGTCCAAAATGATAAAAAGATTGTCAAATTGGACAATTTTTGTACATTCAGCCATGTTGATTTGGACATGTTCTTGTCATTTTGGATAGTTCCCCTTGTAGTGTACTCAAACTAGATGTACACCTTTTAAAGATGGTTGGCCAGGCCCTAGATGGGTTAAATGTTTTTTAAACAGACATCCAGAATTATTGCTCAGAAAACCACAGCCCTTAGAAATGAACAAGGCTAAATCACTATGCCCAAACCATGTTAAAACCTTGTATGACAATCTTTCAGAGATATATGATAAAAACCCATATCAGCCATTCCAAGTAAGGAACTATGATGAATCTAGTGTTTAGGCTGGAAATGATGCTGGGGGATTGGTTGTAGCTAGAAGAGGAATAAAAAATGTTCACAAAGTGGTCCCTGATGATAAGGAGTGGTTATCTATTGTGGCATGTGTTAATGCCAATGGAAATAAACTCCCAAATTTCTTTATTTTCAAGGGTAAAAGACAAAAATATAATTACCTTTCTAAAACAGGTGAAAAAGATGAAAAAGATGCTACAATGTGCATGCAATCAAAAGCATGGATGACGCATTTCTTGTTCATAGAGTGGATAAAAATTTTCATTAAAAATGTCAGTGAAAAATATGGTATGAGTTCCATAATTAGACACTTGCTAATTTTAGACGGTCATACATCTCATGTTACATACGATGTTGTGAAGATTGCAATGACAACTGGTTTGGATCTGGTAACTCTTCCAAGTCATACTTCACACTCTTTACAACCTTTAGACGTGTCATGTTTTAAACTGTTTAAAAGAGCTTTCCGAGCATACAAAGATAGTTGGACTATGAGAAATGTTGGACAAAAACTTAGTAAAGATGATCTTGCTGCTTGGGTTTCATGCGGGCTTAATATAGCACTTACAAAAGAAAACATTGTAAAAGGTTTCAAAGCAACTGGAATCTACCCGTTTAATAGACAAGCTATGGAAGGAAAATACGGACCTAGTGAAACTTTTAACTTGCAAAATCAATAGTATCCACATGTAGCTGACGGTTTATCAAAAAACACGGGTCTCTCGCAGTTGCAAATTCAAGAAATTTATGAGGAAGAGGTCTCATGTTCCTACGTGTAATTACTATTATGTAGATTATGCAGATGAAGAAGGTAATATGAGTACAGGCAGTGCAGATGATATTGAGACTGATTTAATGAATAATAATGACGGTTCACCTTTTCTAGAACATTTTTTTGAGCTTCCAAAGGCAAATTTGCCTACCATAAAGAAGACACCAAAGGACGGTGAACCTTTTATTGACTATTCAAAATTCATATGGATGACACAACTCGACTATACATAATCTTTAGAACAAATTGCAACAAAAGAAGAAGAAGTAGCAAAAGAAAAAGAGAAAAAAATTAGAAATGGAAGTCAATAAATTAAAAAAAAAAAAAAAAAAAAAAAAAAAAAAAAAAAGAAAAAAAAAGAAAAAAAAAGAAGAAAAAAGAAAAAAAAAAAAAAAAAAAAAAAAAAAAAAAAAGAAAAAAAAAAAAAAAAAAAAGAAAAAAAAAGAGAAAAAAAAAGAAAAAAAAAAGAAAAAAAAGAAGAAAAAAGAAAAAAAAAGAGAAAAAAAAAAAAAAAAAAAAAAAAAAATGCTTGCTGGGAATGAAAGGAAAGCTATGCAGAAAGCTCAAAAGAAGCACAATGAAGATTGGTTTGCAAAGAGTGTGGCTGCTTATGGAGAGAAGCTTCACAAACTTATCAAGGCCAGAAGATACGATCCGCTTCCCCCATATTTGTATTGCTGCTTTCCTCCTCCGGTTTGTATAGAGAATCAACAATGGGCAATTGCGAGGCTGCGTGCTAAATGAAGAGGAGAAGAGTATGGACACTTACCAGCTGCATTAGAGGTACCCAAGCCCTGGCTGCAACGTGTGGAGGTACTCAGAACAACATGCTCTAAGAGTGCAAAAGGGAAGAACCTTTCAGTTTAAACAACATTTCAAACTATTTACCTATCTTGTACATATTTCTTGAAATATGATCTTCTTCGGTATTTTCAATATCTCTATCAATATACATGTGACAAAGATTGAATTCCAATTGTAGTGCAAGCTTTTGAGTTATTTATCTAAACCTTGTTGTGAACAGAGCATAGCACATGCATAATATTTGAGATGTTTAATTTTACATTCAAGTTCATCAAATTAAGTTTTACAAAAAGGATTTAAAAAAACTATAACAATAGTTGAATTCTTTGTAAGTCACATAAGTTCTGACGTCGATATTTTCTCAGAACCTCAACTGAGAAATGTGCTTGTTGGTCTCAATTCTAAATTTTTACATTCATAGGAGACTTCTATCATTGACTGAATAGTGCTCATATGATAGAACCATTACAATTGCATGAAAAATTTATTTTTTGGCTTTTTAAAATGTTGATAAATGTAGAATTGGGAAAAAATTTTGCATCTTCTTCCTTGTGTTTGTGTCTGCCAAAGAATTTTAGAGAAATTACAAAATAATTACATTTTGTGATATTGTTGATAAAAAGTGTTGTTTACTCAAGAGTATCAAAATCAATTAAAACATTTCACACCTGACATGCACAAGTACATTTATTTTCTGACGTTTCAAACCTATAATTTAAAAATTCAACTCTTTGTTTCACACGCTTGCTATGTATATGGCAACCACTCAATAGTGGCCAAAATGAGATAAAATTTTGAAACTTGACAGTTTTGCTCGTGAACGCAAGAAATTTGTCATTTTTTAGTATTAAGATGGAAAGAACCACAATTTTGTATAGGAAGTAGTATATACCTGGCAGATGTTCCTAGACAGGTTGTTGAAATCAAAAATGACAAAAGAACTATATTGTGGAAGTTATCCTAGCCGTAGGTGTACATTTTTTCCTTAAGCTATATACATGTAAATAACAAAAAATCAGCATCCCCTCATTTTATTCAATTCCTTTCCTTATCCTTCTATTATGTCTTTGCAATTTCTAAAAAGAGTGAAGACACACATTCTCCAAAGCTATCAATACCAATATCAATTGCAAGGAGCTGTAGCCAAACTGCTTGCTTCATTTCTTCAATTCAAGTTTAATTGAAAGAGAGTAGTAGAAAGGTAGTATAAAATTTTGAAATCACACATCCACGTGTCTATTTCAGGTTATTACAAAATTCAAATTTCTGCTTAATTCCGATCCTGTAACATGATGGAACAATACATCCAATAAATCCTCTACTCCTTGCATGATTATTTGTATATGGATGCTGAAGCAAAATGCTTCTAACTCAGATACATCATTTAAGAATTGCTGCACAACCAATAGAAATTTACCAGTAATGTTTCAGTGGAAATCACATACCAGTTTGACAAAAAAGATTCGTATTGCTTACACAGAAAGTGACTTTGGAATCTGAGAAATGATGATATTACTTACTTCAATAAAGCGTGTCATGCTCAGATAAGTGTTGATGGCAACAGCTTCATTCTAGCAATCACATATCTTCCTATTCTGTTTTTCCACACTTGCATTCGGTTAGAAATTTAAAAAAAAAGGAGAGATTAACACAACAATAATTGATAGAGAGATATTTCAGTAATACTCATGAACAAAGTGTGCTTGAAAAGACAGTCAATACCAAGAGTATAGTTTACACATACCCGAGCACAAGGATCTTGATTGCAGCTTCTTATTCATAATATTAATGAAAATTTAAACGCCCTTCTTTGCAGCAAAGTACAAGATTGTGTTTACTTGAACTCTGTACCACAAAACAGTACACAAAAGTTGTCAATTGGACATAGAACCATTCCACTTCTCCACAAGTTTTGAAAATATCCTTAGCAAAATGAGAAGCTGAAGTCTAACATCAAAAACAATATAAGAAGCAAGACTAGCATTAAGTTACTATAGCAAGCAAACACAAATGCAAAGCGGGACTCCACCACTACTTATACCGGACTCGCTTCAATTTCTTCACACTAAGCAAGCATGCAAGCACCAGTGGTAGAGCGTAAAGATGAGAGTCTCACTTGAGAATCAAAGTTATCAGTTCAAATGCTAAGCGCTGTTCTTATAAATTACAAGACAAGGATGACTAGAAATGCAATGACTTTGTGT
This sequence comes from Ulota crispa, assembly GCA_963920765.1. Classification (NCBI taxonomy): domain Eukaryota; kingdom Viridiplantae; phylum Streptophyta; class Bryopsida; order Orthotrichales; family Orthotrichaceae; genus Ulota; species Ulota crispa. The sequence continues at coordinate 14,549,955 of OY987250.1, forward strand.
GAGAAGTACAATGGACAAACAAAAGATGAAGCAACACCAATTTTAGATCCACAAGTTTAGCAAAGTTTTGCTTGGCGTTGTCTTTGCTCTTGAAATGGGTCAATTTTGAGTGCAAAGGTGGTGCTTTTACAATAAAGCTGGTCGTTTTTGACTTTTTGACTGTCACTCTTTCCAAGCTTTAAGCACAATGCAAGGTCGCTTTTCCTCTTTTGAGCATGTCAACCCTAAATATACTTGAGGTCTCTTTACAATTATCATAGGATCCTTTTTAAAATATCCTAAGTCTCATTTTGAAACTTGTAGTAGTTATTTTTGTAAGTCTAATTGGTCTCTTCTGATTTTTTTTTGGTTGTTTTCAATCTGCAGGATTGCAAGTTTAGCCTGACCTACTATCTCAAATAGGAGCCTACTATGCACCGGTTCAAAAAATCATAACTAATTTAGTAACTTTTGAAAATTTTAGAAACAACTTGGAAGTTGTTCGCCTTCCTTTTCTCTTCAAGTGAATGTTTAGAAATGATTCTCTAGGTCTTCAAAACTTGGAGAAATGTCCAATTTGCTCTTAAAGTGACAATTTAAGGACAGACTACCTTAAGGTCTTGATACTGCCACCCCCCTTTTTGATACTGCCACCTCTTCTTTTTTGGCATTGTTCAATTCTTAGTCGTTTTTTGGGATGATTCTATTTTTTTGAATTTTGAATTAGATATGTATCAAACCAAGTGATTTTTTGTTGGTGTTTTTTATAAATGATAAATTGCAATCAAAATTTTTGATAAGAAAAGACAACCCTCTATCATCTTTTCTTATCAAAATTCTTTGATTTCAATTTATCATTTTGAAAAACACCAACAATAAATCACTTGGTTTGATACATGTTTAGTTCTAAATTTAAAATAAAATTGTCCCCAAAAAAGACTAAGAACTTAACAATGCCAGAAAAGAGGGGAGTGGCAGTATCAAAAAGGGGGGTGGCAGTATCAAGACCGTAAATTTAATAAGACTTTTACCAACTTTTTGGGTGAACCACCTGATTTTTACCATATTCTCTAACATTGTTTTCTCCACCCAAGCTAAGGGTATGTTCACACTTAGTCTTAAAAAGTGGAGTAGTAGCAAAGGAAAAAAAATGATGCAATTGGACTCACTTCTAGACTACATTCATACTACTAATACTCCTCCTAACACCAAGTGTGGACATATCCTAAGGAGGCGGTTCACACTATGTCTAACAATCCAACTCTCCAAGTCCAACATCAATGCCACTTGCTTTGTTATTGGATTAAAAAGGAAAAAAAGTAAAACTTAAAAAAGTTAGAATACGTTTTGAGAAAACAAGATTGTTGAGGATTTGGCTTCCAAAATGTTTATTTTGATTTGGAAATTAATTTTTACTGTAGTTTATTTTTAAGCCATGGCAATCAATGGTCTACTCTAGAGCAATTCTTTTAGTTCACGAGATTCTAGCTGTCAAGAGGGCGTTTGATAATAAATGGAGGGATTGACATGGATTGGTGTGATCATGTCAAATTTTTGCCAGTTTGGTTCTTGTTTGCCAAAAAAAAATAAAAAAATAAAAAGCACCGGTCTACTCCAAGACTATTGGGTTTGGATTCTTTAAAGTATGGATTTTTTTTGTGAAATAATAGAAAATTAGGTAGGTTAATTTTGAGATAAATTTAACTCCAAATTTACGCAAAGAAATGATTACAAAAAAATAACAACATTTATTACAATCTTCAAGAATTGAATGATAAAATCTTTGTCCTTGATTTCCTAGTTGTATCTAGTTGTTTTTTTTAAATTGCTAAGCAAAGGTTCATAAAAATAAAAATAATTAAAAAATTTGGATATTTTTTGTTTCATGTTCCATACAAACTCTACTTTCCTCATGGTGCTTTTGCCTAAATTATCTTCAACCAAAATTTCAGCCCAAAGCACCGGTAATAAACATCATTGTAATAGAGGATCTAAGGTCAATGTGTGAAAAGGTCTAAGTCAAAAAGTTGAAGCCACTACTGTAGTTAAAACTTCATTTTTTTTATAAAATATATATAAAAAGAGACCCAGCAAAGTTGTTAATTTTTTTGGTTCCATCCTATAATGTTGACTATCTTAGAAAAAACCATATTCAAACAATCACATTTTAATGAAATTTGATGATATCCTTGAGCTCAAAGTTGACTCCCCACTTTTGGACAACCAATTTTTTTGAAATTAGGGCTATGTTAAATCTTAATTTTAAAATATTTAAATATGGTGTGAAAATTTGACCTTAACTGTAAAAATTTTGCTGCCATTTTCATAAACCAATGAGAAGCCAATGTTTAGAAGTGTCAGACGCTTAAACCAGCCTTGACGCAAATAGGAAAGCCGCCCTAATTCAATTTTAGCAACCACCTTCTAGCTTCCTAAAATCTTAAGGGTGTAACGGCAGATGTGCACCTGTTTAGAACCTCACAGTTTATCATTGATATGAGCAACCTTTAGAGCAGAATAAGTCATTTTCTCAGTCATGCTTATGAAAGACATTTATAGTCATTGCAACATTTTCATTTAGCAAATCAGACAAATAATTCAAAGAAATAAAATCCATCTAAAAGTGAAGACATTTTGATCTACACTCACTCACACACAACAAAGACATTGATTTTGTACCCATAGCCTTTGATTTAACAGTTTTCAGATGGATTACTAAACCTATGTTTTTTGCAATATTAAATTCCTTTGACATGGGATGGACTTTAAGATTTGGATACACACCACTGATGATGTTAGTAGTTTTGAGCATCTGCAAGTGTTAGTAATTATTGATGACTAAAAGAAATTTTGTGATAATGATTCACTTAGTGTAAAGCTATTAGACTCAATTCAATTAATATGAAGAAAACATTTAAGAGTGGATACTAAAGACATCCCTCTCCTCATCTTCGAAACCTTGTGATTATCTGATCATCTACTGCAATTCGGACAACTTTGTAATCAACTATCTATAAGCAGCCAGTAATTTGCACAACTCATTGTCAAAAGTATGTTGATAAACTTAAGGACATTGTACCATCAAAACAATCCCGCAGCCAGATCTGATGACTGTGTAGCTTGAGCTGAAGTTGAAAAACCAATTCCTGACATATCAACAACAAATTACGAGGAACAAGATATTCATTAATTTGGGAATAATATGGGTCCCATTTTGTACTCCACCTCAATCCAAAATAGTTTCCTCAAACTATATTCAAAAGTATCAAGTTCAGTTTGAGCCACTAAGATTTTTGTCTTGACAAATTCCTCCTCTCAAGTGAGAACAAGTGTACCAAAGGGGCTTGGTTTGGGGTGATCACTTCAATCTTTCCAAATTTTCAAAAGTCCCAAAATGAACATTTTGTCCCAAATTAATGAATATCTTGTTCAGAATGCTTAATGTGGAGTTGAGTTATGCTTGATGCAGAGGAGATAATTCGGAGGAGGAGCTAGCAACGTTTCATTAACTCCCACATCATTTCTTACTAAAAACGCCATTGCCATGCTCCATGATAGATGCATTTCTAGATGGCAATGTAAGAGCCAAACACCTGCATCCACGATTCCATGTGCAATAATTAATTAGCTAGGATCTAGATTGTATCAGAATTGCACCAATTGAAATGCAAGGAATTGTCTCTAGGTCTACAAAATTCATAGTAAATAATGATATTTGTCAAACAATAGTAAAATCGCTATGATTTCCATGAGCAGATACTCCCAAAGTTGCAAAAATCAAAGTTATCCAAATGTACCTAGATTGTTGGCTGTCCACCAAATTGCAAGCCATCCACTCGTTGGAGTCCCGACTATATTTTGTTGGCAAAGATCAATGAGGTTGAATGTCAAAGGGTCCAAGAAAGAATTGTAATTTCTAAAGCCTTCTCCCACAACATAAAAATTATGACCATGAAGATGAAACAAATGTACATTCTATTGCAAAACTGCTGTGTCTTGAAGCATAAATTGCACACTATCACCATAATTGAGAACTACTATCTTGGTTGAGTGCAATGGAGCTGTGTTTGCAAGTATGGTACTTGCAAAATTGTAAATAGTCGTTGGTCTAATGAAAAAATTAAGGTATTAGTTCTGGACTGATTCATTTAAAAAAAATACCTCCAACAATGAAGAATTCAAAGGATAGTAAAAAGAAATATTGTTTACTGTTATCAAAAATTGCAAATGGTTGACACCTTAGCAAAGCGTCAAGGATAAATAAGTGTAGTTTGACTCAAAGGTATAGCCAAATGTGAAGAACAAGTCCCGGTATTCTAATAGAGATCTCTCCATCATGTAAATACTTGTTATTTATTTATGTTTGTGTTGATTTCAATAAATCAACAGTTGTAGCAAAAGAGGTGTTTGTGATGAGGACTACGGTTTGGTGACAACACAGCGGCCATAGATTCCAATACGCTGCGCCGTCTTGTCACATGTACAGTTCAGGGGAGTAGGTAGCAGGTTGGCTGGGTCAATTTTCTACCTCACTAGTTGCCAAGCTGTGGGTCGCCATCACCACTCGACGAGTCTGATGGGGTTCAAATCCGGACCGGTGGGCGGCTAGAGACAACCGCTTTTCTAGCTTACCAAGTTCACGACTTGACGACTGAAAACAAGCGTTTGACGCTATTATGTGCCCGCAAAAGCACGTGACTACTTTATGGTGATGTTTATTTTGTAATTTAATCATTTTTATATGTTTATCTAGATGTTTTCGAAGGCTCATACATTTTGCCTTTGTTTGAATAAAAAATACTAAGGATTTAGAAGTGAATGTGAAAGGTGTGAAAGAAAAAGGAATTTGGCATTTATGGTGGGATTATGATAAAGAGGGGCATGAGCTAATGTGCTCCACCTTCCTACTATAGATAATGTCAAAATTAAGGAGGAAAGATTCCTTAGTTGTTGAAAGTTAGTGTATAAGTGTTGGTAGGAAAAAAGAAGAAATTCCAAAATTTTGATATAAGAGAATTTTTTATGTATATATGATTTTGAATTAAAAATTAAAAAATTTATTCCTTGTGTAATTACCTTTTCAAAATGAATTTGCGAATTTGATTTAGAATTGTGATGCAAAAGTTATGAGTGTTTGAATTTTAGAGTCAAAAAACCAAACTACAAAAATAGACTGAGATTTTAATAAGCCATAGCTTATGATTTGTATATCATTTTGCAACAAGATTTATACAGAGTATTTACTTTAATCTTAGTTCTTTAGAAAGTCCTTAAACTTGAGATTTAAAATTTGGAAGAGAAAGTTATGGAGATGTGAAGGATTAGAGGTGGTTGCCATTTTGTTATGAGAAAGCCAAAACTTTGAAGAGCTACAACTTTTGAACAGTATGAAATTTTCTTCTCAAAATGTTAGGAGTGATAGTTTGTTGTCATAGCATTTTGAATTGTCTTTAATCATTTCATTTGAAGTCTTATTGAAGAAATTAAAGTGTGTAGAAGTTGGGGATTTGGATGCTCTCTAAAAAATTAAGACTCACACTTTGATTGACTAGAACTTTTGGACATAATTTTATTTTAAAGTAGAAGTTTTAAATATTGTAGCCAATGGCATCATCTTTTTAAATTAATATCACGTTTCTATGGATGATATGTAGAACAAAAGTTATAGAAGTTTATAGAGGTAATGTTTAGTTTGCAAGGAGGAAAAAGAGCCTGTACTTTGAATCCGCATAACTTTTAGAAAGTAGCTTAGATTAACTTGAAATTTGAAACAATGTTGAAAAGTTAGAAGAACTTTTCAAATTTCTATTACACTTAGTATTTGGATCATTAAGCCATTTGTGGCACTAGATAGAAGGTTGCAGCCTTTCTAGGATTTATTATTTGTAATTTTCCCTATTGTTTTTATTTAAACATGAAAACTTAAAGATATGAAGACTTGAAGATTTGAAGATATGAAGACTTTAAGAAGAATATTTTGGGCTTTTTTTTTATGTATGTGTGGGATGTGATTTTGTTATTCCTAGCCGATTTTGGAGGATCGTTTATCAATTTATTTCCATTCTGTTTTATAAACCTTGTTGCAGATAGTTTGAGTTAAACCAAACTTAACATCATTTATAATTGTGATGACAAAATGAGATTGATCACCCACATGGTTGAGACTTGCTCTGTTATCACGATCTGGAGTTTTGGCCAGCAAATCGTGAATTTAAATTTAGAATCCCGTCATACGGACGGCAGCTTGTGTCTGTTGTCCTAATCTACTCGTCACGTATCCAATGGGCTCTTATTCTTACTTTGATCCTTATACCCCTAGAGCTAGCCACATAATAAGCTAACGGAAGACTAAAGACTGAAGATCAAAACCAAAGACAATTTTAATCAGCAACGCTCGATCACAGCAAGACACCTTGCGTTTTTCCAAGGCGCGCTTCTCTTAACTTCACACCGGTTAATTATAAGCGCCACGGCATTAGTTTGCAGTGTAATGCTTGCACTCCTCATTATGTTCGTAAAATTTTGTCTGGTCTGCGTATCATTATGCGCAGGAAGTTCTGAAAGTATGGAGCCAACAAAGGAATGGGAATTAAGGTATCCTAAAATTGCAATTGCTATAATATTTGGAATCTGGAGTAAGTTACTAGAAATGATAGAAAATACTTTTGCTGCCATGTAATATCTTCCTTTAGTTAAACTTGTCAACATGAGAACATTACTTGTCTATCTTGGTGACAAAAAAATGATGTCAGTTATGAACGGTCTTATAAATGAAGCGTCCAGGGCCACAATTATGAGAGAGTGGTTTGCTATGGCGAAGTAAAAAGAAACCTCCAGAGCTGTATTGACAAGGTTAAGTTGATAGATTCTCCTAAGAACAACGTTTACTTTAAAGACATCATCTGCAGCAATATTTTGTTTTGAGAATGTTCAGTTTTTATATCAATTGTGAATGAAGAGAGAGGTGAACGTACACGAGCCCAAGTGAAATAATTATTTTTCACTTAAAGGCTATTTTCAAAAATAACTACTTCTCAAAAATTTCAATGGTTGTTGATTTTTTCATACAAGATTTCATCGACTGTTACCATTAAATGGGTTAGATGAAAGAGAGGACATTGCAAGGAGAGATTGGAGATGTTGTAAGAGGATATGCACTGTCAGAAGCTAGAGTTAGAATAATAAGACACTTACTTTGCTCTGATTTTTTGTAAAGAGGTCTTGGATAGCCGTTAATAGTTGCAGCACCAAAGACAATTGGTGCTCCTCCAAACATCAAAGCCAAGTTTTTGATGATCTGAGTGTCTCCATTCCACCACTCACCTACAAACATACACGAGAAACAAGGATTTAAGCTGCAAAACATTTTAATGAGTTGACAATCAACACATCTACAAGCTAAATTAGATATTATTACCAAGACTGACTTCTAGGCCCAGAGTTGCGTCCAACAGCTCCACAGCAAAATGAGCAGCTTAGGAAGTTGTTGAGATATTCAGCTCTTGATAATTACAAAAGACAACCTTTATGAAAGCCATATATTGATTGGAAACTAGACAAAAGAAGGTGTACAATCTAAACTTTCAGCTCAATACTACCACAATTGATGAATCGATGCTGTTAGTAGTCTCAGTGATGTCAAGTGAAATTTAATGAAGTGGGCAATGAAATTTTGATTTCATTCAAGGAGTAGTAGCACAATATAAAGCTCCAATCCACAAACATGGTGAAGTATCAATGAAATTTTTCAGCCAAAGTGGAGGGGTTAGGGCATACCAAATATAGTAGGAACGTAATAATCGAGCTGAGGACTCTATGGATACCATACTCCTAGTCGAGGAAATATCACAATGGTCCCGTGGAGAGTTGCACGCAACCAGCTTATATGAGTGTGTCAAAGAAGAGTGCCTACTTAGATGTTTACCATGAAGTTATGAGTAAAAGACTGTGCAAGCCTCACAAGGCATTGTGTAATGTATGCAGTCCCATCAGCCCAACAGGAACAAAACTGTCTAACGCCATGCTTGCAATGTACAGATATCCAATATGTGAAAAGCATTAGACTATCTCCCTTACTAGTTAGTGTAGATATCTACTCGGACATGAGAGACTAAGAAATCCATCAAGGTATTCATAATGAGAAGTCACAGACCAAAATCTAGCTGTTGGAAAGGGAGATGGCTGGGTAACCCATACATACACATGTGAAACCACAAGAAGAGCAACAATTAAATAACAATCTACCCTGTACTTCAAAACTTTGAATTCTAATTTTTCTCCGCTTGCAACATTAGAAGAATTATGCCAAACATACAAGGTCATGCATTGCAAATTTAGAATTGCATTTCTACCTCAAAAAACCTGCTTAATATATATTGGCATACATGCACTTACCAATGGATAGCAACGTCCTCGTCTATGTAGTTTGTGACTTTGATTATCTATTGGTCGCCTTCATTGGCGTAATTTGTGGGTCTTGGAAACTCCTCATTTATTGCTACTATGCGCTTTGTGGTGTTCAGACGCCAAACATTGTTGTAGCCAACTTGCAAGAAATGCAAATCTGATGAAGTAGAGAATTGAGTCAAGAATCTTTTTTTTACTAGCAAATTTAATAAGAAAGAGGCATCTCAGAACCAGTATGCTAACAACACGATTAGGGTGTGTCTAATGATGCATTTATTCACATATCACAATAGTATACTATTCATAGTAGGAAATGCAAAACCTTACAATGTTAAGTGGACAGCAGGTGAGCTCAATTCACTGCCACTTGAGCAAATATAGAACTAAGAGAGTTGTACATTGAAATTGAAGTACTTAGTTGTATCATTTGAAGCCACAGGTGAATTATCTGAATACGCAAGATAATTGTAGCATCTTTCCCAAGATGATGTTGTGCATATGAGTAGAAATAGAGACAGGAGGAAAAAAACAATGAAGAGCCTCATACTTTTCCTAAGCTTGTTATAGTTTTCTTGGTGATTACAAGTAATTGATTGAAGATAGCTTGTGATGAAGAGAGCGGTCTTGGTGAGTAATATAAAGATCTTGTTAACTCAAGAATTTTAGCCAAAAGTGCATTACTCCTCCATTCTCCACCTCATGAGAAGCCTCTTGAAAAATTTAAGTAGACAAATATTATGCCACTTACACTTCCATACTAGCCATAACATCTCATCTCTAATATAGGTTGCAATATACACACTCTTCTCAACCAACTCAAGAACGTTAGCAATTCATTCAAATTCCTCCACTCTCCACCTGAGAGAGCTCCTTAAATACTCTTACTAAACACAGTTATGCCACACATGGACAGCCGGCTTCTAACTGCATGCACTTTTTTCCTTAGGTATATTGCAAATGCAAGCTTCTTTACTAACTCAACATACTCAAGACCAACACAGCTTTTGGAACTTCTTGAGGCACCGGAAATATACAATGAAAACCTACTCCATGATTACAACTGAAATTCGATAAGTGCACCACAATCTAGACTAAACTTTTGTTGCGTACCTCATATTGTGCAAAGCAGACGTATCTCATAGCTAACTCATATTTTATCAGATACATTGAATGCTTTGGAACTTAAATCAAAATTCCAATATTCCTCAAACTCTTTGTGCTTTCATCTCATGCTTTGAGAAAACATTTTTGCCATGCTCTGCCATGAAATAAACAAAGATTGAGCTACAAACATCGTCATGGCAAATAAAAATTCTTGTTCTTTGATTACTAATTTAGCCAAATATGTCTACGTCTTTCAGATTTTGTATTCAGAGTTAAAAAACAAAATCTACAAGACAGAATTGAAAAAAACATAATGAAAATTTGCGATCAAAAAGACGAAAATAGGAATACTCTGTTTCTTTCTTAAGTAACTTAGAGAAGCACGATGGAGGGGAGCAAGATGTCAATGGCAGCGCCATTAAATTTCCATAGGCATGTTAACATTAGAATTTTGCAAAGACTCCAATCCACAATCAAGATTTATAGTGCACCGCAATCCAATCAGCTTTACTCTTGTTGAATACCTCATACTTTGCAAGGCAAATGAATCTTGTAGCTAGCTCATTTGTATCAGATGCATTAAATGCCTAGAACTTAATTCAAGGTTGCAATATTCCTCAAACTCTTTGTGCTTTCATCTCATGCTTTGAGAAAACATTTTTGCCATGCTCTGCCATGAAATAAAAAAAGACTGAGCTACAAACACTGTCATGGCAAAATGGAGAATTCTTGTTCTTTGATTACTAATTTAGCCAAATATGTTTACGTCTTCCAAACTTTGTATTTAGAGTTAAAAAACAGAATCTCTAAAATAGAATTGAAAAAAACATAATGAAAAATTGAGATCGAGAACAGGAATACTTTGTTTCTTAAGTAACTTATAGAAGCACGGTGGAGTCAAGCAAGACGATAATAACAACGCCATTAAAATTTCCACAGGGATGTTAATGTTAGAATTTTGCAAAGACTCCGTAGTCGAGATTTAGACTAGAGGAACTTGACGCTCTGCCATGAAATCTTGCATGTTTGATGTCTCCAAAAAAGACTGTAACAAGCTATAGACATAATTGAAAAAAACATATTGAAAAAATTGCGATCAAGAACGGAAATACTCTATTTCTTAAGTAACTTATAGATCGGAAGCACGGTGGAGTTGAGCAAGACATCAATAGCAGCGCCATTAAATTTCCACAGGCATGTAATGTTAGAATTTTGAAAAAGACTCCAATCCATAGTCAAGATTTAGACATGAAGAACTTGACGCTTTGCCATGAAATCTTGCATGTTTGATGTCACTAAAAGATTGTAACAATTTTTGTTCTCCAATTACTAACTTAGCCAAATATGTTTACATCTTCTAGACTTTGTATTTAGAGTTAAAGGACAAAATCTCTAATACATAATTGAAAAAAACATAATGAAAAATTGCGAGAATGAGAATATTTTGTTTCTTAAGTAACTTATAGAAGCACTGACAGTGGAGTCGAGCAAGACATCAATGGCAACGCCATTAAAATTTGCACATGCATATAATGTTAGAATTTTGCAAAGACTCCGATCCACAGTCAAGATTTAGCTAACTTAGAGGAGTTTGAAAAAATCATTAAGCCTTGAAGGTTGAGAGAGAGAGAGAGTGGCGTTGCTCAACGGATTTTGAAAACAATGACGTTGATAGACGTGGGCGGGAGAATTTGGACTTCTTAAGCATGTTTCAATCAAGTCCAAGTTGGCCTTTCAAGGTTCAAGTCCATGTTACTAATAATTGAGACTATAAGGTATTTATCAATGGGAGATTTCTAAAATAGATTTTGTGGAATATAAAAGTGATGTAATGTTTATAGCAATTGAGGCATAAAAATTGGTAAGTACAATTTTTTTTTTTAAAGTGTTTGATTTGAAGCATCTACTCAATGAGCAAATATTGTAGCCTGTAAATTGAGAGCAAATTTGACAGTCAAGTGTTGAGTTAATTATTTTTTGAGAAATTTTTCATTTGGCATCAAGTTCAGGAATTAGTTGAGGATTAGGCATTTTCAAAAAAAAAAGTATTATATGACAATCAACTAATTTTTTTAGTAAAATCAAGCCTTCTTTGAAGTATATTTGACTTTCCAAAATTAGGACGTAGTACAAAGTTTGCAATAGATTGCGCCCTCCCAGACTTAGCCCTGATTGTCTAGAATTAGGTAGGCTTAATGACTTTTACAATATTAGGTAATTTAGTTTTTAGTTTTATTTGACATTAAGCATTTTTGTAGAATAATTTACTAGGCTAAATTTTGAGTAAATAGTTTATGCCAAATCTGCCTACAATAATAATTCTGACAAGTAGGGTTATAAACTTTCAAGATCTCTTTCCTATTTAAATCGTGAATATCTTTGGCTGTGACCTTCATGTGCATTTACTAATTAGCAAGCTGGCATTATTTTCCTAGATCAACAAATTGAAAAAATTCAGCACATTAACAAAAAAATACTCACTACAAACATTATATCCTATAAGAAAACGTTTTTTTTTTTTTTGTTATTTCTTTTTTCAAATGGAAGATATAAAGAAACTTATTGTAACATTCAGTAGCACTTAGTAGGCCTACCCTCCCTCCAACTAAAGAGTGTGGAATATTCCACACTCTTTTCACACTCTTTCATTTAGCCGGATGAAAGAGTGTGGAATATTTCACACCCATCAGTAACTAAGAGGACACTTGGCTGAATTTATCAGAGAATTTATGAAAAAGAGGCTCGGTTTAGTGCACATACATTGATGTGGGGGCTAGCCATGTCAAAAAAATAAATTCATTTATTTATTTATTTATTTATATTTTGTCATGATGAAGTTCATGGATGATACTTGAAGAGAGGGAAAGGCTGCCTCTCTTCAGGCTACTGAATGTTATGATATCCAACTAATTGATACCAAAGAAATTGTGTTAGGATATTTTTTTTTATTACTAGAAAGTAAGGTTGAAATGAAAGACAATTTGATTGTTCAATTCAATAATTGTAAAAGTTAGAGCAAAAATCATGAACAACAAATGTAGAATATGAAGTTCTTTACATTCTACACCAAATAGTGCATTTAGGTTGGCCCATTCAATGTACAGAAAGTATCGGCAATTTGTTACAAGCTAGCCAGCTGATTTTGAGAATTTCCAGTTGAATTCAAAAGTTTAGGAAAAAAAAGGACCACTTAAGAGAAAAAAAAGAGAGTATTCTTTATTTCTATAGGCGTAACCGGGAGTATACTCTAGACAACCAATTGGCCCAAGAGAATGTTAGCTATTGGCCAGTTAAGCTAAAAAAACTGGGAGACTTTGGCCCCATACTAATTGCTTGACATTTCTCACTATTTAAATACTTACCAAGACTACAATAACTTTTGTGAATATTATTTTGATAAACAATGGAGGGAGCAAGCATAGGTTGGGCGCAACAACAAACGCTAAAGCCAAGGAGCAAGGATGCTATAACTTTTCACTAAACCAAAAAAAATTAGTGTAAGGTAGTGTGCTCTAATTGCATTCGGCTCTAGGAACAAGAGACATTTTAGACAAAATATCTATGGTTGTCATTGATGAGCTAGGTTTATCATTGATGAGTTAGGGTTGTCATTGATGAGTCAGGTAGGCTTAGCAATATGCTCAGCCTACCTAACTCATCAATGACAGCCATAGATATTTCATCTAAAATGTCTCTTATTCCTAGAGCCGAATGCAATTAGAGCACACTACCTTAGCACAAAGAGAGTTGCATGCCCCTCTAAGTGACCAAAGGTGAATCATGAGGTAATTTTGCCAAGATAAGACAACCTAAGTAAGTGTCGAGGCAACTTAAATGCACTATTTGGTGGAACAAATAATGAACCCTGTTCTTTCAATATAATCTTTCTGTGATTTGTCTGTTCTGCTAATGGAACCATATGCTTTTCCCCTGTTGCTGTTGATGTCATGATGAAAGTATGCCGTCCCGGCATGAATGAAGCAAGCAAGCAAGCTCGGAAGGGAATTGCTCTTCCAAAGCAAGAAGCTGAACTAAGTAAACTTGATTGCAAATTTGCAGGTACCGAGCTCACAAGCCCGCAACAGAAGATCAAGTTAATCAATCCCGCCCTTGCAAAATAATCTCTCTGCGACCTAAACCTACTTCTTCTGATTGTCTTCGTAAGCGCAGGTCATGTCCTCAAACTGTTGATACATGATACAGCAAGAGTGACTAGTTACTAATTTAGAGACATTCAATCCTTTGTAGAATCATTGTGAACGTGATGTTAAGCGCAGGTCATGTCCTCAAACTGTTGATACTTGATACAGCAAGAGTGACTAACTTAGTTCCTAATCTAGAGACATTCAATCCTTTGTAGAATCATTGCAAACTTGATGCTAGGTGATGGCAAATTTTGGCTGCATTCAAATCATTGTTCTGGAAGAAGTTTTAGCTTCACCGGCTAAATCCGGCATTTCTCATTTTTAACCAGTTTTTCATGGCGAACATAATTAGTTTTTATATTTGACAAATCTGGCTTGTATGTATACTGTTTTTGTTTTTGAAGTGATAATCTCATATATACATCAGTTCTGATTGCAATTTCAACCGGCTGACAATGCACTAAATGCCCGTTCTTCCCGAACGTTCTTCCCGAACACTGATTTCAAATTACGAACAGTTTCTGTTTAAGGTAGGCTCACCCATAAGCGTGGAAATAAGGGTTTTGGAGTAGGTAAAATAATTGACTCACTTTGAAAAAAATACTGTAAGTTAGGAAGTGGAAATCAAAAATATTAGCATCAATTTCAAAGTTCCAATTGCAAATATTTGTTCACAAAAAAATTTCAAAGTCCAAAATCATTGAAATTGTAAGAACCATGTGTAAGAGGTGCTAAAAACAAGGCTTGTTGGTTCTTAAATAGTGAGATGGGTACTCAAAACCGTCATGCAAGTCACCCACAACCATCACTTTCTCACCCACAACTATCACTTAATTACCCATAACCATTGGATTTATATTTGTTAATCCTGACAATGTCAAGTAATGCTCATGGGGACATGACGGGGATGGGTGCGCCTATGTTAAGTCTTTGTTTGGGAAAAAGAAACTCATAGATGACAAATTGAGTGTGGTTAAGGTAGACAAACCCATTCCCAATTGCTCCTCAATTTTGCATCCTACTTTTGAGGGTTTCACCACACATTGTTGAACCCATAGTGCTTGAACCCATAGTGCAGCTTGCACAAGCAAATTTTGCCACATGTTAGTTGCTAAGCTGCTTTGGGAGGGTTGGGATTGGGACTGTCAAGTACATGTAAATGAACACATCCAAGCAATTTCAAGGGTAATCTAGAGCTGCAAATAGGGACCCTATGAGCTGCAACTTTTGCCCTTTAATATAAAATACAATACTTTTTTCCACAGAAATTACATCCCATGATAGCTTGTTGAAAAGCCAACACCTTTGATTTTTTTCCTAAATTTTCTTAGACCTTGAGGTACCCCAAATTCTTAAACGGTTGGGAATGGGTCTGTCTACCTTAATGACATTTCCAGTGTTGATAATATCATCTAGATCTCTGTGTAGGTAAGGTAGGCGCACCCATAAGCGTGGAAATAAGGGTTTTGGAGTAGGTAAAACAATTGATTAACTTTGAAAAAAATACTGTATGTTAGGAAGTGAAAACCAAAAATATTAGCATCAATTTCAAGGTTCCAGTTGTAAGCATTTGTTCACAAAGATTTTTCAAAGTCCAAAATCACTAAAATTGTAGGAACCATGTGTAAGAGATGCTAATCACAAGGCTTGTTGGTTCTTAAATGTGAGATGAGTACTCAAAACCTCATGCTAGTCACCCACAACCATCACTTCATCACCCATAACCATCACTCAGTCACCCACAACCATTTGTTTTTTTATTGATTAATCCTGCCACTGTTAGATAATGGGCATGGCAACGCAACTCTTATGGATGTTGCTACCTTAATGGTGTTGCGTAAATTGAATAGCAACTTTTTTATCTAACTATTTAACTATAACCATTTTTCATCATTTCAAAGCATAAACGCACAAGTCAAGGGTCCTCAAACAAGTTTTGTGGTTGAATGAATTGATAAATTGCTGCACATTGTGCCATATTCATTAAATTGGGAAAACCAGATTCCCAAGTTGTACTTCACCTTAAACCCATTTTTTCTCCTTAAACCATTTAAACGCCAGATTTGAAGGTATCAGATTTGGTATGAACCATTGAGATTTTGTCCCTTGCAAATTCCTCTTCTCAAGTGAGGACACATGTACCAAAAAGAACGCTGCTGAAACCTAGAGCTCAGTTTAAGGTGATCACCTTAAACCTAGTTTATTCCCAAAATGGGCATTTCTTCCCAAATTAATGAATATGGCGTTACAACTTACTTTACTTCAATACACTTTCAGATGAATGTCACTATTGCAGAATCATTGCAAACTTACTGTTGTAACCTAGTTGCTAAATAATCTGGAGCCATAAGATTCATTGGAAAATGATTGTACATATGAATGCAGTAAGTTTATGGTGAGGGGAGAATAGGACCGCCTCCTTCGCTGCTCGTTGATGTCCCTAGATCTTCCAACTGCTTGTTTCGTTGCTCCAGCTCCCGGTGAGACAACTCCAATTTCTCATACCTGCTTTCAATTTCTGCCCAGCCAGCTTGCAGATCTTGAACTTCCACCTGCAGACCCTTGAGGTAGATAATAGTGTCGGCTAGGATCGAAGCTTTATCGTTCTGTTCATGCATCCAAATAAATGTAAGTTAAGGTGAGTTCCCTCAAACCAAACAAGTATCTGACCTAATTTTGCACATGATGAGCATTGATTAAGAATGTTTTAAGTTGCTGCCAAGAGGATTCAACCGCAACACATGTTGGTTTGGACATGTACTCAATGATTTATGATTTTCACTCAATGATTTATGATTTTCAAAGGTAATTAAGATGTCTAAGTTGCGAAAGCTGCTTCTTCTGACCTTCTAAAGTGCATTGTATGAGAAGGTTAAACCACAGGCACGGTTAACATGTGTTTCAGTGTTGCAACTTTCACTGGCTTAGGGTTGCTACTTAGGTGACGTTGAGTGAAATTAAAATATGGGAAAATTTCATGGATACCTCTGAAGTTTGCAATATTTTCATAGATACCCTGTTTTTTCAGAAATATCACAAAACCCCTTGGACCAAAAAAAAATTAGACATTTGTTGTGTATGTCACTTCTCTTCTTCCTTTGTGCACACTCAAAACAAGAAAAAAGTAGTGTGCCCACAAAGGGAGAAGGAAGTGACATGCATAAAAAAACAAACGCCTAAAATTTTTGGTCCAAGGGTAATTGTGATATTTCTGAAAAAGCAGGGGTGTCTGTCAAACTTCAGAGGTACATGGTTTGAGAAACCAGAACTGGAACGTGTACCATGGTAGCATGTTTCACGATTGTGTTTCACGCCAAGATTAAGGTGGCTAGGGAAGGGAAACGACAGAGGTTGATAATTTTACCCTAGTAATGATAGGTACAAGTTTTCGTAAAGCTGCGAGATATTCCTTCTCTCTCTTCCTGCGGCGTCTCTCTGACATCATGTGATGCCTGGCTGCCTCTGAGCCTGGAGTGCCAGCCCTTGTTGCTCCCCCTCGAGGTCGCCTGTGCCCTCTTGATGGCCCTACCTGGACAAACAAGAAGATAAATACCATTCTGAGATCCTAGTGCATTAACTGGAATGGAAAACCTTTTAGCTATGGAATATGGACCTCCTGTTCTGAGTTTCACACGCTAGAAGAAACCCGTGTTATTTATAACAAATCTTTTGGACATTCATTTGAATTATGTTACAATACATGTTAAAGTTAACATCTTGATATCATGTTTGATGTCATTGTTAACATAAAAACAAATTAATATCCAAAAAATCCATTATAAAAAACACAGGTTTCTTATAGTGACATGTGAGAACAATTGAAGTAAGTTAAGCAATTCAAAGGCATAACGTTCTTTGCCATATTAATACCTTGTGCTCATCTGTTGTTAAAGGAAGAATCCAAGAACCACTACCTACACAAGAATGTTCTAACATTGTATTCATTAAATTTGGAAAAAGGGTACATTTTAGGACTTATGAATTTTGCATCTTTGAGAGTATTTTGGTGATTTACAGTGAGTCTTGTGATAAGTTCTTCAAGATCTTACATCAATGATGTAGGATCTTGAAGGAAGTATTGAAAACTCACGTTAAATCACCAAAATACTCTCAAAGATGCAAAATTCATAAATCTCAAAATGTATTCTTTTTCCCACCCTTAAATGTCAAAAAGACCCTTTGCGACCAATACAAAATGGGATATTTTTCTTGTATTTGGAATGGATCCACATCTCTACTACATTTGAGATCAACAAAGAAGTTGGAATATAGATAAATGCGGTTCTCATGAGCTATTTGAGATCCCAAGTTAAAATTTCTTATTGGTAGCAAATGCTAGATATACAAGAACGTATCTACTATGCCCTCCTAACATTTAGGGGTTAAAACGCCATATTAGGTAAATTGGGAAAAACAATACATTTTGGGACTTCTAAAGGATTAAGGTGATCACCTTAAATTAAGCTCTAGCGTTTTTTTTTATATACTTACCCTCACCTAAGAGGAGGAATTTACAAGTGAAAAAATCTTAGTGGCTTGTACTGATTTTGACACCTTTAAATTTGGTTTAAGATAACTTTTTGAGTTTAAGGTGGAATAAAAAATGGTACCTCTATTTTTCCCAATTTACCTAATATGGCGTTTTAACAAATATGGTGTTTTTTTGGAGAAAAAGTTGGAGTGGCATTACTGATAATTACCTGACCAAATGGATCGTGCTCTTCGGGACTGGAGCTCGACGTTGGACGAGGTTCCAGATTTTGTATAGTAGCTCGGCTTTGGCGTCTTTGTTGAATCTCGCTCATAATCTCCATGCTACGACGCAGAAGCCCCTGCTTTGCACTTCTCTCCCTTTGCAGGACATGTGTCTGTTGTTGCCATACCTTGAAGGCGTGCAGGTTCCCGGTTTCCAGGGACGGGTGCATGTATACCTGTGGCCATGGCCCCTGGGCCAGCATATATCTGAATGCATGCTGAATGTCACGCAGATGTTCTGGAGATACTGCAATTCCTGCGGTATCACCGATCTGAATTTCGGGGCTACGTGATGGTGTTTCTCTGGTATCATCACCAAAAAATATTCAGTCTGATTAGTCCAAGTCATAACTGGAAACGTGTTATTCATTAATATGGGAAAACGATGGGTACCATTTTGTACCTCACCTTAACCCTTAAGCACCCCTGCGACATGATCCTATCGTTGTGGCTCACAACTTTATCTTATTTTTTTCCTTAATTTGTATTGTGAAAACAATCATGGCTGGTTCCCATCAGTAGATAAGGTAGTCTTTTTTGAAATCCTATGGGCATTTTTTCTGAATGTAATTTTCCAAGACGTGGTTGCCATTAAACCCCCCCATTTTCTCCTAAATCCTAAAATAACTCTGGGTGCTCACAGGTTAATCCAAAATTGTCACTTTAATTTAAATTAAGGAGGTCACTTGAAACCTAGTTAATGAACTTCTGTCCAAGATTTCAGCAGCTAATGAACTTTTTGTTCTAAGAAGAGCATATTTTTGGAAGATATATATCTCATTTCATTGGAAAACAGTCAATGGATTCCCAATTCAATGAATATGGCGTTCTCTAGAAGAAAAAAAGCCAAAAGTCCCATTTTGTGTGCTTTTTCCCAAATTAACAAATAACGTGTTTGAAACCCTTAAATGGCCATAGTACATAGTATAAGACAATATATTTTTCTTGTATTTGGAATACATCCACACCTATACTACATTTGAGATCAATAAAGAAATTAGAATATAGATCAATGCGGTTCTAGTGAGGTAGTCAAGATCCCAAATGAAAACTTTTTGTTGGTAGCAAATGCCAGTTATACAAAATAAAAATAACACAATATTCATTAATACAGGAAAAAGTCTTTCCCAAAACGGATTTTGGGATTAAACTGAATTTTTCATTTGTGAGAATATTTTGGTGTTTTAAAGTGACTTTTCTGATAATTCCTTCGAGATGTTTCATCATTGATGACTTTAAAAATCATCTTATAAAACATTCTAAATCACCAAAAATCGCTCAAAAACATAGAATCCAAAAGACTCAAAATTGTGTTTTTTTTTCCCAAACTAAAATATATCGTGTAATAAAAGATCCATACATGTATAGTGGTTTGGTTCTCGTACCTAAAGGTCTCTCAAAAACTCGACACTGATCTTGAAATAATCATTTCTACAAAGTGGTTAGACTGATATCAGTGAGTAATTAGTATAATCCAGCTTAATTTTGGATTTCGAAAGAACTATGCTTGAGAACGTGTTATCCATTAAATTGGGAATTTTTTTACATATTGGGAGTTTTGAATTTTCCATTTTTAAGAATTTTTAGGTAATTTAGAATGAATGTTATCTCGATTTCTTCAAGACCTTACATTAATGATAAAATACTTCACATGAGTCATCAAAAAAACTCACTTTAAAATTAAATCATCAAAATATTCTCACAAATGTAAGATTTAGTATTCCCAAAGTACGTTTTAGTGTTTTTCCCAATTGAATGAATAACACGTTTGAGGCAAAATAGGCTTACGTTCTGGCAGATGAGCTTGCATAAGAGGGAGAGTTGTGGCGCCGGCTGCAGGATGCCTTGATAGAGATGATCTGCTCCGGGGAGTCAGCAGATAACTTCACTGGGCTATCTTCCAAGCTGTTCAAACTGGACGAGGTGGTGCCGGAATGAGTTCTGTAGACTTGGGACCTCGTCAGTGCTTGATTGGTTGCTGCTGGTAAAGCTGGTTTCTGTGTTTGAAGTGATGTTGTGGGCAACAATATCCCCCTTGGCTCTTTCAGTACAATGCTACTCTGCCCAAGGTCTAATTCCCTGTTGCAAAAACAGCCAAATGTTATATCGCCATATTCGTTAATTTGGGAAGAAACATCCATTTTGGGAATAAATTAGGTTTAAGGTGATCACCTTATATTGAGTTTTAGGTTTTAGTTGTGTTTTTTTGGCACACGTGCCCTCACTTGAGAGGAGGAATTTGCGAGGGACGAAATCTCAGTGGCTCAAATTGAATCTGATACCTTCAAATATAGCGTTTAAACGGTTTAAAGAGAAACGTTGGGTTTAAGGTGAAGTACAACTTGGGAATCTAATTTTTCTCAATTTAATGAATATGGTATTTTATGTTGCAAACATGATGAGTAGTCATTTGTTTCTAATTTATCTTGGTTTTCTCCTAGCTATGCTAATTAGCTTTTTATCCCTAGAGAGAACGCGTGTCGTCAATCTTGAAAATGTATCAAATGAAATGCCAGTAGGGATATTCACAGTTCTCATCAATTAAACTCATTTGTCTAAATATTTTAGAAGGATTTCCTTGTACATAGAATCTTTTGTTGGTTTAAGAAAACCTCATAACATCATATTTGTTAATTTCAAAAAAAGCGTACAAAGTAGGACTTTTGGCTCTCTTTTTTCCAGTGAATGCCATATTCATTGAATGGGGAGTCTGTTGACTATTTTCCAATGATATGAGATATATATCTTCTTGAAATATGCTCTTTTTGGACAAAAAATTCATTAACTTTTGAACTCTTGGACAGAAGTTCATTAACTCGGTTGAAGTTGACTTTCTTAATTGAATTATTAAGGTGACTATTTTGGATTAAGGAGAGGTACAAAATGGTACCCATTGTTCTTCCAAATTAACGAATAACACGTTCTTTGTGTTGTTGTCTATAACAGATTCTAGAATGGATTAGTTTTACTGAAGCTTTGTTAGTGACTTTTACGACAACTATGAAGAAAACATGAACTCAAGCTGGAGTTGGAGTAGTACCTTCTTGGCTCAAAGTCCTGGCTCAGAAATTTTGGTGATTCGTTTCTCAACAACGGAAATGGAGAAGACTGCGCGAAGGTTGGAGCAGTAAATGGTGACTGAGAAACATGCAAAGGCTCTTGGGCATGCCCAAGCGCTGGCAAGATGTTTTCCCACATGAAGACACGCCGAATGCTCTCCATCAGTTCGACATCCTCAGCAATCTGAGATTAAACAGGACACGTCAACCTGAGAACTCAAGAATTCTTAAAGCGAAAGAACACCATATTCGTTAATCTGGGAAAAACGGAGGTACCATTTTGTATTCCACCTTAAACCCAAAAAGCTACCTTAAACCAGATTTCAAGGTATCAGATTCAGCTTGAGCCAATAAGATTTTTTCCCTTGCAAATTTCTCCTCTCAAGTGCGGGCTCGTGCACACAAAAAAACGTTGAACTTGGTTTTAGGAGATCTCCTAAAACCTTGAAAGTCCCAGAATGTACCGTTTTTCCTAGATTAACAAATATGGTGTTGAAGGTTTTCAAGATGCTAGACAAGCAACCTCAAAGGAAATCATACTCTACTCACCATATTCAATAACTTGGTAAATTTCATAAATACCCCTAAAGTTTGCAATATTTTCATAAACACCCTTGCTTTTTCAGAAATATCACAAATCCCTCGGACCAAAAAAATTAGGCATTTGTTTTTTTATGCATGTCACTTCCTTCTTCCTTTGTTATACATGTGCACTAAGGAAAAAGGGAAGTGGCATGCACAACAAAACAAATGCCTAATTTTTTTGGTCCAAGGTCCAAGAATATTATTTTGTGATATTTCTGAAAAAGCAAGCATGGGTATTTATAAAAATATTGCAAACTTTAGGGGTATCCGTGAAATTTATCTTCAATAAAACGGTAAATTTTCAAAGTCCCAAATATAAATTTAAGCTTCACCACTATCTGATGTCAAGTTCTACTCGTCTTTGTTGGACGAACTTTCAGTTCATGCATTTCACAAGGTATCATGCACAAAACACCCGTAGAATTTTTATACAAATTCAACATGAACTCGATTGCAAATAATTCCAGGTATGATGATTGTCTTAATAAATTTTTTGAATTTGATAATTGCAGTAAAAATATATCCTACTTCAACCGTGTTGGATTTGGGCTCCGATATCAGTAATGATCTTGGTTATACAAAGCACTCAAGTAATGCAAAAAAATAGGTGTGTGCTTACGCTATCACAAGTGCCAAGCTCCAGCACGCTCTCTGCCAATGGAATGTATACAGCAGTCTGTAGAAAAAAATTAATAAGACTTTCTTAGTTACTTCAGAAGGAATGATAAACCCTAAACTAGTGGAAACAAAGTGTCAGTTTTTATTTTATCATACAATTCTAACACTATTTCCAGTGAAGTGTACGTCATATATCGAAAGTTCTCATGATGCATAATTCTTGCAAAAAGGATTAACAACCCCCTTTTTTGATTTTGTGACTTTTTATTCATAAGTCATATCTGGTTTGTAGAACAAATCTTAATAAGAAAGTACTTCAATTTTTCTAAGTAAAACAAAAAACTTATAGAATTAAAAATCTGCTACTATTGTGAACACCAAATCATTCCAATTTAAATGCTTTGCTATAAAGAAGTTTGCAACCAGCCAACCACCAGTCCATTGTTACATTTTTGAATACTAGAAAAATAAGACTTGTACCTGGCATATGCTTTGTATTCAACACTAGTTACCAACTTTGTTGGGTTGTGTCTTTCAAGGGATAGTAAGTTTTTTAGTTTTACCTTGATGGGTTGTCAAGACTTGAAAATACTTGCCCTTGCCTATTATACCGGTTTAAAATTTTATTTCTGGTTGCACGTGCACTTTTAGATTAAAATGGTGTTTTTTTATATCAGAAATTCAAAAAATCTTCATGAGATAGTACCTCTATTCCGGCATATTTCAAAATTTGAGCTTGTACTTCAGATCCTGCACAGCTGTGTACTGATGGCCCATTCCTCCAAAAAATCCTACGTTCTGTATACGCCCTGCCTACAGAACTGCAAATTCACAAAACAATGCCCCTTCAAAACATTTAAACTGGCAACAATAATTACAATATCTTGTAAGTGTTATTGGTCCAAAAAGATTCCCTCCCAGTCCCAGCCATACATGGTGGCCATCATTTGAGGCTTTTTCAAATAAATTCAATCAACAATCTTATTTAGGTGAAATACTTGTGCAGTTGTACTTCAATTAGCAAACAAGGGCATTCACTAAGGTAGGACCACACCCCTTTATAATGTCCTAATCCCTAGAAGTACATGTCTTATGCAATGACTACATGTAAGAACATATATACACCAACAAAATATCAAAAAAATTGATGTCTTTAGGCAAATTAGGTATTGAAAAAATGAGACTTCTGTTTTTACACCTTCCACGTGGATTCTAATGCATAATTCAATGGGATAGAACTCAACAAGCTAAGTGAAATGATAACTTTTGAGGAATCAAGATAGCATCTTTGGGTATGTTGCCAAAATATGCTTATAATTTGTTAAAATTTGGTGCCTAAACTAATCCAACCTGTCTAAGGGCTGGTTTTAGGTCATCTACAAGTTGAATTATAAAACTCTCTTGTATGTCTTTGTTGACATGGTTCCACCCAGATGAAATTTACTTTGATAAGTTGGAACTTGTCATGTGTTGCCTACAAGGTGTAATCAACAATTTGGTGAGTTTTATAAGCTTGAAATTTTCTTAGTGTTAGGTTATTTTAAATTTTTAGAATGTGAAAAAGAATGAGGAGCTCACCCTTGGCCTGGAGTAAATACGCAGGCTTTTTGCAAGTTGAAGTGATGCCCACTCCAAACTTCTGAGTTGCTGTCGGTAGAAAAACCTTCATTGAAGTGACCCCCTGTCCATTCCAGGATACTGAAACAAAACGTCCATTCATTCAAAACTCAAAAATTAGCTCAGTTTCTCAAACTCTTCAAAAAAGTTCACTTAAAATATAACTCTACTTGTGTTGATTGTGATGTCCTATTTCAAATAGTATGACATAAATTTGTTGATTTTGTTCAAATCAAGTGTTCATAATCGACATAGTTTAACATAAAATACAATAATGCAAGAATCTACCCCTTGTGCATTGCTCCACCTTTGAAGGATCTGTTCAATTCTAATAAGTCATTTTTGTGGTAAGAATATTTAAATACATGCTTTGAATCATACTAAAAAAATCCTTGCAAAGTAGAGGGTCTATTGTCAAACACTTGCACAAACCTATTAAGGAAAGTTGTTACACAACATGCATAGAGCACAACTTCAACTCTAAACCGTAATAAATTCCTAAAAGCGCAACTTAATGTTTCATTCTGGCAAGTAAGTATGTTGAATAAGAGATCTTGCACCAACAATAAAACCAATCAACACTCCAAAACTAGAATAACTCCAATTTGGTTGAAATTCATCTTATTTTAATCTTGTGGTTCCACTTTGATTGAAATTTTAAATTTCAAGTTTGTTAAACTGTGAAAAAAGATACATCTTGGAATTTCAAGCTTTTGCATTTATGAGAGTATTTTGGCACCTGAAAGTGAGTTTTATAATAATTTCTTCAAGTTCCTCCATCATTGATGTAAGGTCTTGAAGAATCATCATAAAAATTCACTCTAAATCACCAAAATACTCTCAAAAATGCAGTATTCAGAAGTCCCAGAATGTGTCCTTTTTCTCAATTTAACAAATATGGTGTTTATACGTTGTTTGCTATCTTAGTAACTGGGAGGGAACTGGAAGGACGAACCTTAAGTGAGGGTTGAAAGACCAGAGTGCCACGTAGGACCAGCTCAGTTGCTGCAACAAACTGTGCAGCTTCTGCTGCACGTGCTGAGTATCCACAACATTCCCGGAGGGTCCTGCAGGAATGCTACTGCCGCTTCCGTAACTCATCGTCAAAGTGCAACAAGATTTTGAATTGCCGAGACAGAGTTCAGTCCAGTTCCAAATTTCAAAAAATTGGGTGGAGAACCCAAAGGCACCGGCTCGTCGTATGCTTTCTAAAAAAAAAAAACTATACAACTAAAAAAAACTTGCTTGCTTGAACTGCACTTGTGATCAAACCCTCCTAAAAAGATTCTAGTTTTGTCAATCAGAATCTGACTCTTTCGACGTACTTTTGACCTAATTCAAAATAGAGGACTGGTGTATTCAAATGAGCAGTGCAGCTGCATTGTTTGTCACAATCTCTCTAACTTCTTCTGGGATCAAGTCTCTGTCGGTGAGGTTTTAGCTCATGAAGTGATGAAGGATCTACAATGAATTCATCTAGAAAATCGGAGTAAATTTTGAGTGTATAGAAAAAACGCACTATTTTTCTAGTTGGAGAATCGATCCAAGCTTAAGAATTTGGGCCCTGGTGATCGACCGGCCTAATACTAGTCACCGCTTGATGAATTAAACTTGGACAAATGCACAGTAGAAAGGCTGGAATTCAGTAGTAAACCAGTGTTGTTCGAAGTGACCGCTAGCATAGCCACTACCACTGTCGCAATTCCTAAAGCTTCACCCAAAAAAAACCTTCGATCACAAAAAGTACTACCTCAAAAAATCCAACCTCCGAAAAAACCCAATATCTAGACACCAGTCGAGAGATTCAAAAACCTCGACAAAGAAACTGTAAAAAAAACACTGGAATTCAGCAATCAGCACAGTGCTTGCAAAAGCCACTGTAAAAGCTCCACCGACTCTGCCAAACTCAGACCTGCACAGACCTGCACTGGCACTACTACGCCTACCGACAAGTACTAGTCCAAAATAGGAAGAATCAGGATTGAATTGGATTTTCCAACGTAGTAATGCAAGTTGGTCGAAGCTCAAAGTTTCCGAATTCCGAAGCTCCGAAAGCTAGACTTTGAGGATTTGTTCGTATCAGCACTAGAAACAAAAAGGGTTATCGACAAAACTTGTGTAGAAAAATCATGAGAGCAAGAGCAGGAGTGAAGCTGGAGGACTGACAAGGGTGAGAGAGATATATATAGAGAGAGACGAGAGAGACAGGAAGAGAAAGTTGAATGAGTGGGAGTGGGAACAAAGGTGAGAGTTTTCGCAAATTCCGAGGTGGCTGTTTTGCAAGGGGAGATTCAGGTTTGAATATATCTAGATGATTGTGTGAATTCTAATGAGCACGTTTCTCAGTTGCATCCGAAAATCATGAGAGCAAGAGCAGGAGGTGTGAAGCTGGAGGACTGACGAGGGGCGAGAAATATATAGAGAAACAGAGGAAGAGAGATTTGAATGAGCGGGGAGTGGGAGCCACGTTGGGAGTTTCGCAACTTCCGAGGTCCGTGGGGCTTTGGCAAAGGGAGGTTCAGGTTTTGAACATCCGGATGTGTGAATTCTATTAAGCACGTGGTTCTCCGTTGGATCCGGAGGGACTGAAGGCCCGTTCTCACCAAGCAGTCCGACGTGTTTCGGTGATTTTTTTTTGTCATCTTAAAGTGGGTCCACAAAAATGCTTGAAGATTCTTTCCTCAGACGTTTGAGAGAATAGCGGTAGTGATGGTTTGTTTTTTATCATTCTCAATCTTCACGGAAATTGATGTGCTGTCAGTCCGCGACTCGCGTGAGAGGTTTTCCGTGAAGATTGAAAAAAAAAAAATTATCCTTGCCCAGGCGTGGAGAAATGGTGTCCTTCAGGTTTTCGCAAGAGAACTTTTACTTTTAGTAATTTTGGATTCATCTTGCGTTGCTGCTCCCATTGTATTGGCTCGTACTTTCACTTTACCTTATCTCAATCTCCATGGAAATCTGAATCTTAGACCAATTGTGATTATCACTAATGTGTCAGTGAAAAACATTTCCTCTTATGACGCATTCCCCCATTTTTAGCAGCCAACAAGATGATGCCATGTGACCCCAAAATAAGGGAGTAATCAAGTGAGACCTTCTAAAGTGCTAGATATCTAAAACTTTTTTGTGTTTTTAGTTTTCTTTATAGTTTTTTATCCATGCTTATTCCTTTCACGTCTTAGATCAGTGAGAATGAAATTTCTATAAACTCATGTGCAACGGTGTTCTGGATGGACGGATCAGTCCGTCAAACGTTCCGATGAGAATAGGGCATGAGTTCTTTCTTTGGTGGCATTGGTAATGGCTAGAGTGCCAGACAGTGCTAGACTGCTAGTAGTAGTAGATTACTATTATTAGCCTAGACTTGCTAGAACTGGGGCCACTTGGAGATGGAGATATTTTATTATGCTACTGTAGAGTGTTTCTTCCTATCAGGAGTGGCGGTACCAGAAACAAATCTGGCTGGAAAGTGGGAGCTCCTTTGACTGTTCACTTGAATATTTGTTCTCGACCGTGTAACCGTTGAAGTTGCCGTGTTGAATTTTGCACTGGAGAGTGGAGATCTTCGACTGCAGTGGTTGTATTCGCCGTTCTCAATCTTCACGTTCACGGAAATCCACGGAAATCTGACTTGTCGCGCTGTCGCGAGTGGTGCAAGGTCATTTCCATTTTCCATGAAAATGGAGAAAAAAAATTCTTGTCCCCCAAGCATGGAGAAAATGGTTTGAGAATGTTATTTGTGTGAGAATTCTTACCATGGTACACTGTTTACTCACTCGTGAGTTGCTTTTCATCCTTAATATCATATTTGTTAATTTGGGTCAAAGGGTACTTTTTGGGACTTTCAAATTTTTAGGTGAAGGTTTTAGGTGATCACCTAAAACCAAGCTCAGCATTTTTTTATGTACAAGTGTCCTCACCTGAGAGGAGGAATTTGCGAGGGAAAAAATCTTAGTGGCTCAGACTGAATTCGATACCTTCGAATCTGGTTTAAGTAAATCTTTGGGTTTAAGGTGACGTACAAAGTGGGACACCCTAGTGGCCCAAATTAACAAATATGACATTCCTTGCTTTTTTTGCTCTTCCAATCAGTGACCGTGTTGCCTTCCTCTAAGTAAACATTCTCCATTCTTCATTTGTCATTCTCCATCACCCACAAAAGGGTGTCACACCTCCTTCCATGAAGAAATACTTCCATTGACTCCTACATTCACTCAAGCATTTCTCAACCTTCACGGAAATTTCAATCTCAGACCAACTGTGACTACCCAGTTTCTATTTGTTTGCACAATAATTTTACTGAAAAGTTTAAGTTTCAAATATCTTTTGAAAGAGTCTTTGGGTAAACATAAGTTGGGAGGAGTTACAAGCAGTATCTTGAGGGCATCTGCACCCTTGGATCTCCAAGTTGACATGCTGAATGCTTACATCTATTTTTATTTTTGAAGAATCCTCAAAATTCCTGGCTCCCACCTGGCCACCCGTGCTCACCAAATATGATTAGTATATATAGTGAGTTGATTAATCACTAAGTGGAAGCTAAGATGAAGCTCACTAAAGTTAACCTAAAATGGTCAATAAAATCAAAGGTATTACTAAATATTATGTCATATTTAACTAGATATGGGTTTTGCAAAGTTCATAAATAAGAATAAAAAAAGAAGACAACTAAAAATTAGAATGTCTATTTGTAGAAAATTTCATAATATCTTGCCAAAAAGTTTAAAGGTTTTATGATATTTATCTTACTTTGTTTACAAGTGATTGTCACAAACACTTGTACTACATTCTATCCCTTCCCCTTGGGCGGGAGGTAATGGGCTTGTATCTTTTGCATAACAAGTTTTTTTGATTTGAAATTTTAGGGTCAGGTGAACATTAAAGTTGCTCATGTTTAATAATTTTTGCAATTTTTTAAAATTATTTTACTATTTTTAAATAGCCCCCAAATAGGTGTCTACCTTAACCACTTTGGAGGTTTTTAGTAGTACATTGGGTCCAAAAAAGCAAATTTGCTGCCACAAATCAGGGTAGTGGTTTAGGAAGCATCATTACACAAATTTATAAACCACTTTTACAAAACTCAAGATTCTCTACCCTGCACACTATCTCAAAGTGGACATCCTATCTCCCTGCATTGGTGAAAGAAAAAAACTTCCTCCAAAAAGGACTTGCATTTGTTCAAGCTAATTGAAGAGATCAGAAATTGTTTTAATTTTTTAAGTTTTTTTGTAATTACTAAAATTGAAAACATGACAGCCTAGAAATTCTGGTAATTTCTGCTCCACATGCATGTGTAGTACTCCCCTCCATTTACTGGCACTACGTAGTACCACTGACCACAGACATCATTTGAGGATATGAGTTTTTTTTCATCCATCCATTGAATTGCCATTATTGATAGTTGGCCTTCCTAAATGACATGCCACATGCCTCGTTCCCAATAGATTTGAGATGGGAGGAATGATTCAGATTTCCACTACAAGGATGCTATGTAGTACTTGCAATACTGGTTGCATTGCCAGTATTACACCCAAAAAGAGGCATTTTGAGACAAACCCGTGAAGTGTTTCTTGCAACTACCCTTACATATTGGAAAATCTCCTAGTATTTTGCATAGTCCAACCCTATTCCACAAAGTCCATATACATTAAGCATGAATAGTCTATATATTGCTGTATTCATTAAATTGGGAAAAAGTGACATTTTGGGATTTTTGAATTTTATGTTTTTTAAAAAGAACTCAATGATTTCTCTTAAAAAACACAAAATCCAAAAGTCCCAAAATGTCACTTTTTCCCAATTTAATGAATATGGCGTTATATTTAGTTAAATACGGTATCAGTGTTCATTGCTTCACAGTTCACACACTGAGATTGAGTGCCATAAACACTATGTTTTGGGGCCTGGGGGGAGGGGGAGGGGGGGTGAATCACTTATCATCCAAAGTTGCCACAAATTAAATCTTTGGCAAGAGAGGTCTTTAGATTTTAGTGGAATTTATTGTAACAATAATGCCTTGAATAGTTGAATTCATCTAAATCAAATTTGGGTATATTTAACTTCATCATCAATGATTCAATGGTATGTTTCATCCAATAATGTAATCAACTTTTATAAAACAAATCTCATTCCTTAATATTAGCATCCAAATAAAAGGTACAAAGGATTGGATGCAACTTACAAGCATAATATCATTGCATCAAGTGTTTCATTTAAAGGTGAAAGTCATTTATTTATGATTAATCAATAAGTTTATAAACCTTAAAAACAACAACGCACTTTTTTTTAATAACTTCAAAACAATTTAATTGCTATGACGAAGATTCCATGAAACAACCCTAAAAATAAAAGCAGTTATTGTTTTTTAAGACTTGAATGGCTCCTAACTTCCTATTATCTTATTTTTATCCATTTGACAATACATTCTTCCATTTTCGCTAGCTAAAAGAGCTAAAATGCTCTATGGTTTTGAGATGATGTCACTGGATGTAGATGAATGTCGACACTTATATTATGAAGGTATGATATTTCATTAATGTTTTGTGTATAGCTCTATGTCCATGAATGTAAATAGCTTTGACAATCTATAGCTTTTTAAACTGCTCCAATTAAATGAAGAAAAATCATAATAATAAATAAATAAATAAATAAATAACTAACTGCTACAGTTGTAAGTTGTAACCTTAGCTAGTTGGAGGCAGAGTTAAGCGGGCATATTTTTTTTTTGTCAAAACCTTACCTCAATTAGTGGCTATCATAACACTAAAAAAATTGGGTGGAGAAAATGGATAAATTGCAACGTTCTTTTTTATGGCAAACTTTTGCCTAAATCTTACCTCAACATTCTTGTGACTACCATCACACTAAGAAATTAGGCTCAAAAAAGTGGATGAAATTGCCAAATGTCTCCTTGAGCAAACATACGGTTTGCCAACTTTTGGATGAAAGTAGCTTATATTAGTAAACTTTTTTGGTGAATGTGCCCAAACCATTGATTCTTTCCAATATTAGCAAATTTTTTTTTACAAGCTTGCTTTCTAGGATACAAGTCTCTCTACCTTGGCAAAAACATTAAAAAAAACACTAATGAAAGGCAATGTTTAATTTCTTGGCAAATTTTTGCCTAAGTCTTACTTGGAAAGTGAGATGGCAACCACTACACTTAGAAATTCTAGTGGAAAATTAGATGAAATCACCACATCCCTACTTGAGCTGAAACCCAATTTGCCATATTTTGGATGAAAGTAGCTTATATTAGTTGTTTTTTTTAAGAACTTTTGCTGATCATTCATTCATTCATTCCAATTTCAACTAGATTTTCCTTACCTGCCTACATTCTAAGGTGCAGGTTGCTCTATCCTCACCAAGAAAAAAACTAAACCCTGAGATTGAAAGATATTAACAATAGTAAAGTTTATGGATGAACATGCACACTTTATTGAATCGATCTGTTTCTATCCAAATTTTCCTTATTTAATTGCGTTGGTGGGTGCTTGTTGCGTGACCAACAAAAGAATTACACTGAATTTTGCGTTTAGGTTGCCCCACTCTAATTTCTCAACATTTCCCACTATATAAATGTTTACCACTGCTACATTAGTTTTCATCAAAATTATTGCAAAAAATAAAATTTTAAAGGGCTTGGCAACAATTTGCGTTTAGGTTGCCCCACACTAATTTTTCAACATTTCCCACTATATAAATGTTTACCACTACTACATTAGTTTTCATCAAAAATTATTGCAAAAAATAAATTTTAAAGGGCTTAACAACAATAATGAAGCTACATAAACACAAACTAACTGCATCCAAGTCGTAAACTATGTGGAATCCAAATACACAGAGAGTTGCGTGCGCCTCCAAGTGGCCAAATGATGAGTCATGAGGTAACTTACGAGGGTAAGGCAACCTAAATGCAATATTCAGTGTAATTTTTAAAGGCTGGTTGGAGGAGGCTCGGAGGTGTCGGAGCCTTTGCCTCGTTTGACTCGCAGGGGTTTGGGTGGGGCCTGAGTGGGTTTTGAAATGTAGCTACGCTATTCATGAGAAGGTCGCTGGTAATGAAATGAGCTGGTCTTTCCGCCTTCTTTCTTGTGAAGGTTCTGCTTAGAACTGTCTTGTCTTGAGTGTCTTCCTTCTTGTGAAGGTTCTTGCGTTAGAAAGGGCAGAGTCGGCACACTTCCAATTGCCGGCAAAGTTGGTGGAGGTGCAAGATGAGGGCCTCTTTACACTGCACTGAATATTGCATTTAGATTGCATTGACAATTGAGTTGCCTTGCCTTGGAAAGTTACTTCATGACTCATTGCTTGGTCACTTGTAGGTGTATGTAATTGTTTGGTTAGTAGGATTTCACATGTTTTGAGGTAGTATGCTCTAAAACCGTTATTCATGGGCTTTTCAAGACAAGAAATTTTTTTGTTTAATTTTTAGACAAAGAGAAATGGATGTTACATGTAATGCAGTTTTTTTCATATTTTTTGAAGCATTATTGAATTGTTGATGAATTTTCAAAGTTTCTTTTTGTTGTAGACACCTATTTGTGACTCTAGGTTTCCCATAAACTATCCCCTATGCAACTTGTGAAGAAATGGGTGAAACTAAGGAGTATGACTGGCTCTTGCAATAGAATATACCTTTTCTTTTATGACTTGAAGGGGTCCATTCAAGGACCACTTCATATCCATTCCTCATCTACCTATGGGGCATTTTATCTAAGAGGGTCGCAAATAGAGCATACTACCTTATAGCTTAACTCTTGAGCACCCAACCCAAATTCATGGCGTGTTGGACCTCATTGCATATAATTTGGCACCATAAGTTCAAAAACAACATCTAGAAGAGTTAGTTATTGATGTTGCAGGAGACTTAAGGTATGTAGATGTATGTAAAATTTGGTAAGTTTTCATCACATGGATCAAAAAATTACAATGGTTAAAGGCAACTAATGGTTGAATATGGAGAGGCTAGATTTGGAGCTTTGGGACGCTTAGGGGTTAAAAGCCAATAATTTGTTTTTGTACAATTTCATTGTTGTTGTCGGACTATTTAAATTTTTTTATTACAACAATTATTTATTAAATTCATTGTAGTAACAATAAGTATCTATATAGTGTAAAATGTTGAGAAATTATTGTGGGGGCAACGCAATATTCAGTGTAGATCCAGTGAACCTAGTGTGAGTTGGTTCCTCATAGTTTTTTTTTTATAAGGAATTGTTTTCCTTAAATTTTCCTTGATGCCATTTTTGGTCTTGTTCTAACGAATTTTCCAGTGATTCTACAGTGGTGGGAACCCCAAACTTTTCTAGCTTTGGGATGTGAAAAGAATTTACAGCTCCTCTCCCTGATGAGGTCACGAGCCAAGGCAGGATCTTACTTTAATCCCTCAAGGACCAAGCCCTTTTTTCTGCTCACTGAAAATTGCCACTTCTAGAGGATGAGTAAGGAGGTAGATTTTTTTCTTTTTAGGAAATCCAATCGTAGGATCTTGCCTTATACAAGAAGAGGTATTTAAGGGAGTAAAATCAGGTCATTCTAGATGGAGAGGAGGAGATATTTACATCTAAAGTGAAGAGAAAAGGTTGTTTTCATTTTTGTTAATAAATTTCAAAAGCCTTTGACCTCTCTTACATGAAAAAAAATTCTCTACCCAAAGTTGCGCTTTTATTTTCCCATGTAGGAGATCAAGTTAGGTATATGTGGGAGAATTTTCAAATCAACTGGAACTACACAACACATGGGAAATAATAGTAAGTAAAGAAAAGTAAAGAATGAGTCAAAACACTAAATTGTTAAGAATGTAATTATTGAAATGAAAAATGCAAATCCCAATGGTTATAATGTTGTGATAAACAATCTACTTCCTTTATTTAATTTTTTTTCCAAAATATTGAAAATTGAGTAAAATAAAGGACTTCAAAGTTTATTTTTGAGTAGAGAATCCACAACTGCCTGCAAACAAAAACTTCTCATAACTTTCATCTCATTGATTGAAATTGAATAATTCAAAGCTTGCCACATATAAAAAAAATCTAAAGAACCAATCCCAAGTTTTTATTTTCTTTAAATGAAATTTCAAAGAATTTTTTTTGGTTGCCCAAACCGCCCCTCCTCCCCTAGTTTTGATAAAATCTTGCATAACATCTTTGTGAAATGTCTGAATGAAGAAAAAATTAGATGCTCACATAGATCTCTGAATTCCCCAAGTTCTATAAAATTTTCAAAAAATCCCACAAAGTAGATTATCCCCTAAATCCCTCGGGCCTTTATTTTATCAAAAGACACTCAAAACTGCCATTTCTATTGCAAAGAGTAAAAAAGTTTGAGAACTGGTCTATTGCATATCTAACTATAGGATCTTATACTAGACTAGTATAAGTATGTGGAAACAAAATTTCAAACACTTTGACAGCAAAGATTGCAAAATATTTGCATTTAAAGTTCAAAAACAAATTTTTTTGCACCTTGCATGATTAGATTATTTGACTTTGAATTTTTTCAACTAAATTTTTTTGCACTGCAGAGTTTTGGGGTTTATTTTTCAATGGTGGAAAATTGAGTTGAGAGTCTTTAGAAAAAAATCAAAACAAAAAATACTTGATTTTCATTCTTAAAAAAAACATTAGGCAGAAGAAGGTACAAGATTGAATAAAAACTTAAATTGTTAATAACTCTACAATGGAATTGAAATGCAATAATCCCAATGGTTAGATTGTTCTAGAAAGAAAACTTCATCCTTTCCAGCAATTTTTTTTGATAAGATGTTAAAATTGCATTCAAAAATGAAGTTTATAAGTTGTTTTTTCAAGAAGATGCTTGAGGTGCCCAAAAAACAAGATTGCCTATAACTTTCTCATAACTAGTCCAAATGGAATTAATCAAAGCTGAAATGTAGAAAAAAACTATAACCTATAAGAAGAAAAAATCAAAAAAAAAAAAAAATGTAAAATTTTGTTTGTTGCCCAATCTCCATAAATTTTTGCTTATCTAGGCATAACTTTTGCTTTTAGGCATAGATTGAAATAAAAATTATATTCCCCAAAAGCTAATGTGTTTTTCTATCTTCAAGAAAAGTTTCAAAAAATTAGGACAAAAATTGAGACCATCAATACCTCCCCAAAATCCCATTTGTCCCCTGAGGGGACACTCAAAGATTTAGAGGTTATCTAAAGATACATGTCCAAAATTCTATTTAACCCCCGAAGGAACAATGGTCCTAGAGGGGTTAAGTCCAACTTGGCCTCAGTTCCTTATGTATGAAGAATCAGAATTGACAGCAAAATTTCTCTTTAGTCCACCTGGACTTCATTTGTCTTGAAGCTTTCACACTTGAACCAATCATTTTTCTAGTAATCAGCTTCCCTTTTGTCAAAATAACAGTGTCAAAAAAAAAGGCACAGCTTTGGTCCAAAGACCACAAGACCATAAGCTTACTGAATGTTGTGGGGGTAAATTTGACTAACCATGCCACGTGGACACTCACAACATGTAATACCCTTGGTGGAGAATTCAGTTCAGTTTTACGGGCAATTCACACTACATCTCAATTATCACTAAAATCTAAGGATTTAAATTTTTATAGTCAAGAGTTGAAAGTTGAAATTTGGCAATACAAACGATGTACTATACTAAATAGTGCATTTAGGTTGCTACATACTATTTCTTGACAATTCAAACTTTTTAAATATTTATCAATATCACAGTAACATTTGTCATTAATTATTGTGATGAATAATGGAAGAAGCAAAGGCGGGACGTAGCAACAAGCATCAAAGGTGAGGAACAAGGAAATTTGAATTTTAGATGGAAGTCATGGAACCAAGAAATATTATAGCATAAAGAGAATTGCATGCACCTCTATGTGGCCCAAGGTAAATCATGAGGTAACTTTGCTAAGGTAAGGCAACCTAATTGCATTATTTGATGTAGTAAAAAGTGGAAACAACATGTTTACAATGATTGTGAAAATTGTTCACAGTAACTCATTCAAAATCATTGTGGATAAAGTTCACAATGATTGTGAATATAGTCTTTATCTAATGGTGTCCCAAGTTCCATGTCTTAAATTACTTAGAAATACCTCTGTGATAGCAATTTTTGGAAGATTTGGCGTTAAAAAGGGGAGACCTCTAGACTTGAGGTAAGGGGAGACCTCTAGACTTGAGGTAAGGGAAGACCTCTAGACTTGAGGTAGGAGGAGACCTCTAGACTTGAGGTAAGGGGAGACCTCTAGACTTGAGGTAAGAGGAGACCTCTAGACTTGAGGTAAGCAAAAATGGTACAGCAATCTCAAACCAAAGTCCCACCACTCTCAAAACTTTCTTCACTTTTTTTTTTCCTTCTTTGTTTTTACTTTGTAACCCAACAAAGCTAGGATTGTGAAGGATTGGAACATGAGACATAGTATGAAAAGCGCCTCGGTATCAAAGTTCACATGGCCTACTTACTAGAACTACTGCCACTCGACTCTTTTCGCAATCCAGGTTATTCCGTAGGGTTGAAATTAAATTTACACCTATTGTTTTATTATTTATAATTTTTATCGTTATTAATATCATCGGTGCTCTTTAATTTTTATATCTTTACAGCGTAAGTTGAAATATCCGTTGAAAAATAAATACTTTTCATTCATATGACAAAAGATCTTATTCGTCTGACTGAAAAGGTCATACCGCCAAGAACGGCAAATAGACTTGGTCCACAAGTTAGCAATTCTGCAGTCTACCGAAGGAATTTTTATGGTCTTCACTTTTAACTTAGAAGAGTGACACGCAGTCTGGTTTGCATGAGGGAAATAATAGAAAGAATTATCAAATTGCGCACGTTTTAAATCAAATAACAATGCGAAAGTTTTTCCCGAATACATGTGAATCTAATTTTTCTTTAAGAGAGACTTCAATCATTTTGTCATGTACTTTCTGTACAAATTCCGTACACTAAAATTGGAGTTCAGATTGCCTCACACTGATTTCTCGACATTTTAAACTCTACAAACATTCTCTGCTGCTACAGTAACTTTCAACAAATACTACCCCTGCAACAAACAATTTTCAAAAGGACTTGGCAACAACAAAGTTGCAGAAAAGAAACTAGCTGCATTCAAGTTGTAAACCATATGACATTTGAGTATTTAGAGAGTTGCACGCACCTTCAAGTGGCTAAGAGTATGTTCACATGTGGTGTTGGAGGGATATTAGCCATATGAATGTAGTCTAAAGTAGTATCCAATGCATCTAAGTTTCTTGCGATAGTACCCTTCCTAACACCAAGTGTGAACATACCCTAAGTGATGAGTCATGAGGTAACTTATCAAGGTAAAGCAACCTAATTGTCAAGGCAACCTAAATGCAATATTTAGAGTATTATGCCTCATATGCCTTTTACTTCATTTCTCTTAATTCCTAATTACTTTTCACCCTCCCTTTCCTTATCTTTTCCTCTCCCTTCCCCTCTCTAAATTCAAATTTTCAATTAATGGCGTAAATCTTATGCTTACATAAGAGAGGCTGCCTTTCCCTTTCTTCAAGTATCATCCATGAACTTCATCCCGACAATATATATATATATATATATATATATATATATATAGGGATTTACAACCGCGACACCCTAAATTGCTAACAAGTTACCCATTGTGAACAAGAAATGTGATTGTTAATGCTATTTTTTTTATTTGTATCAAAATATTTGTTTCACTTTTATATTTCTCAAGCTATACTAAAAAAAATAGGAATGCTTAAATTTGAAACTAAATATTTTTGAGTTACTTAAAGCAAAAATACAACAAAAAAAAATATTGGTGCAATAATACTTCAACAAAAATTTGTATTTGTCCTATTTTCTT